>JAOTRR010000030.1:15877057-15887610 GCA_028570945.1 Gogo arcuatus
ACCGATTCCGCATCTATCGGAGTCCCTATTTAGCGCACCCCTGAATGGCCATATGGCGTTTTTCTAAGCGCCCTGTGCGCTAATTAGGTCGAATACGGTATTTGAATTTTTGGCTGAACAGAGCTGTATATAAAAATGAGTAATACACTGGGATAGTAGTTTTATGAACATAATGATGCCGATGTAAATGTTTATCTTCATTGACAATGTTTTTGTTATATTTTATTATCTACGCACAAATGTTCCTGTAAGTCTTACAGCTCTAGCACGTCTGAGACAACTTTGGTTGGACCAGTCTCTAATTTAACCTCCAGTCGTTTTTCTAATTTACTGTTTGTTCTTTTCAATAGGCTTTGCACTGTAAGAATATGCAGAAAGCACGAGAACTGTGGGATAACATCATGACAAAAGGGAATGCTAAGTACGCCAACATGTGGCTCGAGTACTACAATCTGGAGAGGTCAGTATCGTACAGTGAGTAACGCTGTTATCAAAATCAGGAATGATGTATCAGTTCTAAGCACATCATTACTCATGTCAGCAGCAGACAATAAAAGCAAAAGTACACAGCTCTGCCACAACTTACATTATGCCCTTTCATTACTTTCGATGGAACTTTGTCATTGAAGTGTTTCATTTGTGGATTTATGTTTATGGTGATCAAAATGACGATAATATTAAAGTCGTATCTGTTCTCAGGTCGTATGGAGATGCTGCACATTGTAGGAAAGCTCTTCACCGAGCGGTGCAGTGCACATCAGATTATCCAGAGCATGTGTGTGAAGTTCTTCTCACATTTGAGAGGGTTGAGGGTAAGTGCTACAGTTTTTCAAGCTTTTTTTAAAAAAGCTGTTTTAACCAGATATGGATTAAAAGCCTAGACTGGGATCTTATTATACTGGAAGAAACATACATTTAGAAAATTCCTCTCCTTGTTGTGCCTCTGCTTTTCTTTTTTTTCTTCTCTTGCTCTCTCTTGCCTTGCTTTCTCTTCTTATCTCTTCACTTTTCACTTTTCACATATTGTTGCTCTTAAGTTTTATTCTTTTTATTATTTCCTCGATTTTCCGATCATTTCATCGCCCACAGTTTTTGAGATATCGACCCCAAACCAATTTTAACTTGTCTGTCTTGTGCCCAGGTGCTTATATACACAGCTAATTGATCAGTCCACTCATTTTTTTAATTGCCATTTTTAATCACTAATTCTTCCATAGAGGTGGAATTGGGGGAATTTTATGCCCCCCCAACCCCCGGAAGGATATTTCCGGAAGCATTCGTTTTTTCTAAGATGGCTGTCACCAGCTTGCTTCGGGTCTAACGTGGTGAAAATTTATCCATGTTATAAGTTATGAGCTCCCATGTGAACTACTTTGCGTCTGTTTTTCGGCAGATATTTTGTTTGTGGTGATTCAATGTGATAATTTGCCTCAGAAAAGCGAAATAGCCTTGTAGCATGTAGGAGCTTCTAGGCTACCAAGCGTGGTGCTATGTTGTCTGAATTAACAAAACAAAATTCAAACGTTCTGGAACGCTTTCAAACAGCTATACGTTTGCCTCTGCATAAGTATATAATAGAGAAATAAATGATGGACTGCAGTAAGAGCTGCGAGAACTTGGTGTGCGAGACCAGGCCAGCAACATCTGTCTATCTGTCTGTATAAACACACACACACACACACACACAAGTATATTGCGGCCACATTTCTACTAACAAGTTCCCTCGTTTTATTTAAATCGTGGGCATGTTTTAATAATTCATTCCCTCGTTTTAAACATGGCCACGATTTCAGTAAACTGGCGTTACATTCCTCCAACGGAATGGAAATGGACTTAATGCACATTTTGAATCGGTATAAGTGAATAAAATATTTTAATGCCACAAATCTGTTATAGGATTAATCAGGAGACTCTTGGCTTTCATTGTGTAGATTCTTGTGTCGGTCTGTTTATGTGCTCTGTGCATATAACATTTAAACCCAAATAAAAGACCTTTTATGAACGTTGGCCTTGCTTACCTTCAGTAATGAAAACCAGTTTGCTTCTGGTTTTATAAAGACTTGCAGTTTCCTGTCAGAATGTAGTCCAAAGGTATATCCAGAGGTGGCTTGTCTTTAATTTATGACATTTTTATCCACACGCCCACAGCTTCTAGTGCGCATGTGCAAGATATTTTTGCGTCTGGGTCACCGTGGCAACGTTCACACGGAGTTTCAACACAAAGACCATGACTGTTAAGTTTTTAGACATTAAACAGTGTTGCGACTTTTTGGTATTGGTTTAAAAAGACTTATTTTAAGAAAAAATGGAAGAGATGTGTAACTTCAAGAGAATATTGAAGAGGCATGCGATAGATTATTTAAAATATAACACACACACACGGCTCTGTGTGGCTCAGTTCACTCATTATCAACACAGAACACTCATTGTTAACATAAATCCCTCGCAGGTGAAGCTTCTTTACACCTCCATCCACACAATGTTATTACCATTAAGCTAGTTTGGAAGATTTATGAAAGTAACCTGTGGTAGAAATATTTCCTGCGTGTGGAAAAAAGTTTTCCTGCTGTAATCCAGCAGAATGAAGTGACATTTGGACTCATATTGGGAACAAAATGCCTCAGAGCATGGACAAGATTTGTCAGTGATTTTAATTTGCATAAGTTTTAATGAAACCTCTACAGCTAAATAGAGACAAATCCTCAAAATGCATATAATTATGTACATCCTAAAAATATATAGCATTTTATCAGCATTATAGATGTAACAACAAACGCACAACCTTTTACAGGCGATTACAGGTTTCCTACAAACTCTGAATTTCAAAGACAGTTGTAGAAAGCGTTACATATGTACCATGAAAGAGACCGGCGTTATGGATGTGACACGTCTGAACGTGTCCTCCACAAAATACATAAAGCACATGCTTGAATAGTGAATTTTAACATGGAAAAAAATGAACTAGTAATTATGGAAAAACTAACAGTGAAATTATTTCTTCAGTTTATTTATGTGAATTTGTTTTGTAAATGTAAGTGTTTTGCATTTATTTATATTTATATATTTAAGGTGTTAATATATTGTTCAATTTGAAGTTTAAATTTGCCTTAAACACACTTTAATGTCGTCAACCTTCATTTTGTGCTTTAAAAAAAAAATAAAGTATCGGTTCAGGCACTATTTAGGCACCAGCACCTTTTTAAAAGTATTATTTTAGCACCGGTATTAGTTGGGAAAAACCCAAATGATATCCAGCCCCACTCACGAGATTTGAAGCAGCATTTATGTAATTGATTTATTGGTACGTGGTTTATATTGATCATTAATTATTTAATTGAAAAAGCTAACTGATTTATTTTGGAAAGGAAGGAAATCTTTTGTGTACATTTAAGTAACCTGACATTTGGAGGGACGTTTTCTATTCATGGTTCGATATTTTTCTGTGCAGGTTCATTGAAGTGTTGACAAAAGGACCTTTTTCCGAAAGTATCATATGTAACGTCTTGTCTTATTTGCTGGGTGAGGGTAATTTTGCCCTCATATCTACATAAAATGTGTACATTGATTAACAAATATCAGTTGTGCTTTGGAGCTAAAGAGGGTTCATATTGATTTGATACGTGTGCACCTGTGTTCCTGCAGAATAGGAACGGTAAGATTCACTGATTTAAAAGTTCACGATGCGATTGCCACGATTAAAAAAAAAAGAGTGCACGGGATACAATTGGGGATGAAATCAGGGTGCATCGTTTCTAACATCTTTGCATTGGTAAAATTCGATTGATTTAATATACATGTAATTATTAGTAGAGGCCCTATGCCTTTTATTATTTAGAAATGTGAACAGTAGACATGTCACAATATATTTGCGATGATGAATCGTGGTACAAATTAATGATGAGTCGAATCGTGGAAATAAAAATAAAAAAAGAACCGTGATTATCATTAGGCTGTGTAGTCTTAGTTTGTCCCAGCTATAATTACGTTGTTTAGACACCAGAGGGCATGCATGTGACTTCACTGTAAGTGGAAGTAACCCAGCTCTAATGCCACGACAACACAAGAAGCAGATCTAAAATGTGAAACAATGCTGAAACAAAAGTCTGTTTTTAATTTACTGGCTGACCGATACTGCCATTGCGATCACATTCACACTTTCTCACGGAAATGCATCTCTACTCATTTATGCTTTTCTTGTCTATTCTCTTCTTTTCTTGACTCTTCTTGTTTTGTATCTTCTCTTAAAATTTTAGTTTTCTTATACTTCTTAATTCTCTTTTCCTCATTTGTTCCTTTTTTTACATCTCTGGCTCCCCTTTTTTTCTGTGCTACTTTCTGCCTTTCTCTAACGGCGTAATATATCCATCTGCAGGTTCGCTGGAGGACTGGGATGCTGCTGTACAGAAGACCGAGTCGAGACTGAATCGAGTGAATGAGCAAAGAGCGAAGGCAAGACTCCTATTCACCTGTCCTGTTGTGTTGTCCGTTTTTAGTTTAGAAAATGATCTAATTGCACATTACTATGCAAAATCACACTCAGGCCTCCAGATGTTTATCGTAAAATATCTTCCCCTGCTCACGTATATGACCTTTCACTTATTTATGCAGGTGTATTTTAGTAGTATCAGTACAACAAAGTTTAATATGTGCCAAATGTATCAGGCTGCTTGATTAAGTGAAATAAGAGAAGGTGAATAATGCAGTAATGGACTCTGTGAGAAGTCGTGTGTCCTGCCCTGCAGATGAGGACATGAGGCCAGATCTGTCTGTTTGCTGTTTTTACTAAGGCAGGTGCATAACTACAGCCATGTTTCTGATCTGCCACTTACAGTCGAAAGGAAGAAGCAAATAAGATCATCTTTCAGTGAAAAGTGATAACTTAGTGATGCTAAACCTGAGAGGCTGTGGTAGGGATGGATGACATTTAAAGAGGCACTTACTAGAAGCCCTCGCACTAAGTAGCGAGTTGCCATTTTTGATGCCATCGTTATTCCACTGTGTTATGTTTGGAAAAACAATCTGCAACACTGCGGCGACATCCTAGGCCATAGATCATAAATTATAATGCACTCTGAAGGCACGTGCTTTCAAAATGCTGCGGCGTATACATAAACAAAAGCAACAAATTGGATTCTGGGAAGGATGAGATGGCCCCTTTAATCTGTGAATTATTTCTGGATGTTTTTAAACGAGTAATGTCTGATTGGTTTGATATTTGGGCCTTCAGTCTCTGAAACCATATTTGTGCAGTGAGCATCTTTCTGCCAAATGCGTCTGATGAAAGATCTTCCATCTGATGTGCGTTTCTGTATACAGGCAGCAGAGAAAGAGGCCCTGCTAGTCCAGCAAGAAGAAGAGCGAGCCGAACAGCGTCGCAAAGCCAAGGCTGAAAAGAAAGCACAGAAAAAGAGCCAGAAAACTAACAGAACAGGAGACAAGAGGAAGGCAGAAGACGTGGGTGAAGACGAATGGGGAGAGGAGACTGGTAAGGGTGGTACAAGAATGCAGTTTAGAATAAAACAAACTGTTATTTTAATTTGTTAATTCCCACACTCGTACATGATTTTCCAGAGCGCAAGAGGCACAAAGGTGAGGAGGATGTCGCAGAGGAGCAGATGGAGACGGAAAGTGGGTTGTTCGGACGTCGTGCTCCTCCGCAACACAAAACGGAGACTCCAGCGGCCCGGAAAAACCAGCAGGTGGTGACGGAAGTAAAATATACAGCAGCCAGAATGCCAGATGAACGCAACGACTCAAGCAGCGTGTTCGTCAGTAATTTAGCCTTCAATCTGGAAGACCCCGAGGGCAAAATGAAGGCTGCGTTTGAGAGCTGCGGCACCATCATGCAGGTGCGACCCGTGTTTGCTGCAAAGGGAGCTTTCCGAGGATACTGTTACGTGCAGTTTGAGGACGAGCTGGCTGCTCGGGAGGCGCTCAAGCTGGACAGACAGGAAGTAGATGGACGGCCCATGTTTGTGTCTCCCTGCGTAGACAAGAGCAAAAACCCTGACTTTAAGGTATGTGCAGCACTTAAGAGAGGTTAGTGTATTGTCTTGCATATTCTAGGGATGCGCTATATATTTTAGCAACATTTCAGATGGACATGTTTTGCTTGGATGTGTGGAATTTTTGAGTCTGTGTTGTGGTTTGAAAATCCCAATATGTATAGAGCAGATTTGTGACACTGGTGTGCACTACAAAGCAGTATAGGGTTAACTTGAATTGCCAGTTGAACTATTTATTATTTCTCTGCTTTTGCTAGGTCTTCAAGTACAACACATCAATGGAGAAGCACAAAATCTTCATCTCGGGGCTGCCTTTCACCTGCACTACGGAGAAGCTGGAGGAGCTGTGTAAGGAGCACGGCACAGTCAAAGCCGTCCGCCTCGTCACCAACCGCTCCGGCAAACCCAAGGTTTGGGTGCACGCTTCAGTTTCGTTTACAATACAGTTACATTAACAGTGACGATACTATGGTGATTATGACCTTGAAATGAAATGTTTAGAAAATTTCCCTCCTCCTTAATTGCACTCGGTGTGCACAGACATCTGCAACCAGCAGAATCACCAAACATGGAAAAGTGTTTTATAGCTCTATTTCCACAATTGATTGACACGAATGTAATATGAGGCGCTTCTGTTGTATTTGATGTTACATGTTTCTGTAAATGTTATAAGAAGCATTATAAGCACGATTTGTGTGCTGTTCTGTAGGGCCTGGCCTATGTGGAGTTTGAGAACGAGGCGCAGGCGTCTCAGGCCGTGTTAAAGATGGACAGGACGAAGCTGGAGAATCACACGCTCTCTGTGGCCATTAGTAATCCACCAGCCAGGAAGACAGAATTCACACCAGCTCTGGGAGGCACGATGCCACGCCAGATTCAGGGCACGTGAGTACAACAGCACTTCCGAGTGCAGAGATATGGATTTGTCATATCCTGTTGATACAGGATGTGTTAAGTCGGCTTGAGATCCAGATACTCTGATAGTTTCACAAGTAAGAAATAAAATGTGGGGGAGTGTACTATATGTCCCAAACTATTTTTCCCCCCTTACACCACAGCAGTTTGCCAGAGAATTTTTTTTGTTTGTTTATTTATTTATTTAGAACAACACACTTTTTATCTGTTTAGTCTCAGTTCCTGTTATCACTTGCGTTATAGCTAGGGGTGTAACGATGCACTCCAGTCATGATTCGATTCGATTCTCAGAATATTTTTGAACAACAGTTGAATGAAGCAAAATTATGACTGAAAAAACTTTTCTGAATCATAAACAAATGTATAAAATCTCCCAAAAATTGGATTGACTAAACAAAGGGGACTTTGAAAAAGATCAGCTGAAATTTAAGCTCCATAGCAGAAAAAGAGCTCCAAAGTCGGCTAAAGTGCCTGATTTCTGCTCCCTTTGGTGGTGATTGAAAGTTCTGCAGAGCTCTTTTTAACCGTTATAAAGTGGGTATGTAACCATATAACACTTAATGCACAGTCCCGAGCTATTGGACTTGTGCCGTCCCGAGCTATCGAACTTCACAAGTGCAAATCTCGCAGGCTGTCTGTGAAAAAAACATGATCATGTGACCAGTTTGCTCTCTGTATATTGCAACTTTATGCGCAGTTTAGGACCCCTGGTGTTCAAACAGTGCAACTGCATCACATGCATAATTAACAGAATGCTGATTTGTATGAGGTCACTTGCAGTATAATTATAATAAGCAAATAGAAAAAGTTTGTTACGGAAAAACCACAAACTCCTCGATCCTGTGTTGGAAAATTTAAACTTATAGGTTTACATCACAAAGCTCTGACACCGGAGACACCTTTCAAATGTTAAACGTCTCACAGAAAACTGCACCATATCACACATTAAAAAAATAATGGTTTATCTGGTGTGTCTGGCATACGACAGGTTAGCAAAGTTAAAGACTTCACTGGGGAGCATTAACTGATTAGTGAAATGTTTTGTTGAGAACTTAACTGTTTTTGCTTCTTGCCATGTGAACACACGATGCTCACGTGTTCAATTCAATAAACATTTTGCATTCAGACAAGGGAAGGAGTTTAGCCAAGGTATCGAAATTCATGATACTACGCTTGGTATCTGTATCAAAGTCAAAATTGTGACAACCCTACTACAGGCATCCAGAACAAGTGTCCGAGTGTTAATCAGAATTGCAAACTGAACAGTGCTGTGGTGTAACAGGCTTTATTATGACGCATATTATAAGACTGCTAGTCTTACGATGACAGTGGTTTAACCCTAGGCGATTTTTTTGTTAATTGAGATTTTGTTATGATTTCAGTCGTGGAAAAGGACGCACACAGGTGTCTTTACTCCCTCGCTCTCTGCACCGTCAAAACACACCACAGGCGAAAACGGAGAACGGCACCGCAGCCAAACAGCAGGATGGCATGAGCGATGGGGTGCAAGCCGAAAACCCTGGAACGAAGCCTCTGTCCAACGAGGATTTTGCGAAGATGCTCCTGAAAAAGTGAAAAAAACCCTGAACACAGCCCGTCAACTTGCCTTGTGTCAGAAGCCATTCTGTGTCCTTAATGCGATAGAGAGGAAGAAAAGCAGTGCTTTACACTATTTTTCCTGTAAATACATGAACCCACCCAAGTTCTATTAAAAAAAAAAAAAAGGTTTTATCAGTTTGTCAGTGAAATGAGTGCTTGATTTTGTTTCTTTGGTCATGATTGGGTTTGGAAGAAATTAAAATTTGCTTTTTACATGATGTCAAATAATCCATGTTACCCTTGTTGTTTTAAGATTAGGCATATGCAAGACTTTAATATTTACTACGAAAGTATAGTGTGTTATAAATTAGAAACTGTATGTATTTGCCATCAATTTGCAGGTTATTTTTTTTCTATACACTGCTTTGGTCAAAAAAAAAAAACTTAAAAAAATGTGATCAGCATAATTTATTTGCAGCGCTAGAACCCTGCAATGCTCATTGTGTTGAGCACGAATTCCTTGACAAGACTCCTTTTCTGGATTCGAAGTTTGACTTCTGTAATTAACGTTCTCAGATAACTGGATCAAAATAAGTAAGTATTTGGTAGGATCTTGTAAGGCGTTTTATATCCAATATGTAACATTGTTGTTCTCTGGAATTCTTAACCTGTAGTGTTGTGTTCTGTTGAGCTCCTGGTGTTTTCACTCTGAAAACATTTTATTTACACAGACCTCTAAGTTTGTTGTATCTTGCATCAAGTTGAGCCCCGTTTTTAGGATTATAGTTCCAGATGGCTGACACAGTAGTTCTGCCTTACCCTGTTGGTGCAGTATTGAGAAATACGACTAGTGTTTAAGAGAGGCTAGAATTTCTGTTCCATTGCCAGACTGCACAAATCTAAAATCTGATTCAAATGTGAGATTAGGATTTCTATAATTAGTCATCATAGAGAATGAAATAATCAAGTTCTAGTGTTTGATCTCATTGGGTTCGGTCTGGATTTCTTAAGTCTGGCTGTGATGTTGCCTTAGATCGTTCCCTGTCTCTGTGGAACTGAACGTTTAAGTGATTAAGAATCTATGCAGCTGTTCATTGCTAGAACCTTCCATAGTAGTTTGCCTGAATAATAACCCTTTCCTCTGCCATACTGTGTGTGTGCGCGTGCATATATATATGTGTGTGTACATTTTATATATATATATATATACACACACACACACACCATGCCATTTAGTAGAAGTCATTTTGTCAAGATGAAAATAGATGGGTTGAACCTTTAACTGAATATTTATTGTGTGTGTGATGTATATTATTTTTAGAATTCCCCCCATCAGTCCCTTTTTATGGAGTGTTTGTTGAGCGTTCGCCTGCCTCGCTGGTAGGCCGTAACCGTTTTGTACAGCGTTTGTATATTTTGATCTGAAGGAATAGTAGCTCTAAATATTTGCTTCTGATCACCACAGTGGCCTCAATAGTAACGAGAAAAGAACCGTGCTGTTGCAATGTCTTGTTCAACTTGTCTGTATCCTAATTTCTTGTTAACACGCCTCTGTCCTTTTTTTTTTTTTTTCCCACCCCAGTCCAAATACGTTTACCTGATACATTTTCTGTATCATTTAAAATTGTATCACTTGTTTTCTTTCCCTCCATAATTCTTTTCCTTCATTGTTTCCTAAATTGTTTTATTAAGAACAATTAAAACATATGTGGTCATTAAAACAGTGCTCGGTTATTTTTCTGTAACGTAAGGAATTAAATACTGCTTGTGATAGGAAGATAATCTATGATGTTCATAATAGTCGATTATAGGATCAGGTATTATTGGAAAAGTTTTATTCCTCTTGTACTACAGCAAACAAGTATTTGCAAACACGAGCCATTTTTTAGTTATTAAAGAAGAGCTCGTATCTATCGTTTTAATGTTACGTTTAATGTCTGAAAAACAAGTTATTTATATGCAGCTATGAAGAGTCGTCCCCTCACCAGCCTCTTTTCTTTTTTAAGAAGAACCAAGGCCGAAGCCTTTATTTTTGTCAGATGTACTCTCGCACAGTGAAATTCCTCCTCTGTATTTAACCCATCTGAGCAGTGA
>JAOTRR010000030.1:15942233-15952453 GCA_028570945.1 Gogo arcuatus
TATTACCTCTGATATCCTGTCTGTGCCTCACTTGACCACTGCCTGTTTTTTGACTCCGCCTTTCTCTCCATTTTGGATCTGTTTGTTAGCATGTTTTCAGTAAAACAGAAACTGTCAACTGTCCAACAAGCTAGTGGACTAATAAAACTGTTTGAACTAGATTTATATGAAACTGTCATGAATATATTCCATAAAATGTGCTAGTAATAATTCCACATTATTTTTTAAAAAGCAAATTAAAAATAAGTGCTGGATAAAACCCCATCTATCTTAAATAAAGATATGAATTTCGTGGTCCAGTGGTCAAGTGTTTATGAGATACATTGCCTTGCACTTACAATCGGGTACCCTGTGGTGGTACATGCTCGTCCTTCATCGTACGTACAGACGTCATACAGTCAAAAGCCATCAAAAATCAACTTGATGCATTACCGTATTCTCTTAAGTATGGGGCTCCACAAAGCGTGCGGTGAGCTCTGCTAAAAAGACAAATCTCAAAGATAACTGAAAACAAAAAATGGCGACTAAACAATGAAAGACTGCCTCATCATCTTCTTTGATATATTTCTTTATTTCAAATCCTCAGTGTGAAATCACCAAGATTCACAAACAATTTGATTAAATTTGTGCTTGCAATGAAAATAAATGAGCTTTAAGCATGACAGCGTAATATGTATATAACACTGTATGTAAATGATACAATTTGTAGACGATCGATCGAATCTCCATATATGTAAATATGCACAAATTCAGGAGGTCTCAAAGGATATAAGAATGATTTACAAATAAATTAGTTTGTATCAAGTACCTGTTAAAGTACCATCTTTATTTAATTTTTGTAAGGTGAGGAAAGAACACCATAGCAGTTTGCCAATCTTATCATTCTTTTTATTTATTAAAAGGACAACACACTGTACTTTTTATCCATTTATAGTTACATTTAATGTTGTGGCACATGTACAAAACAAATTAACACTTACATTATCAATCAAAAGTTTGGACACACCTTCTAATGCAATGGTTTTTCTTTATTTTTATTCATTAAAAGACACTTCATGTCTTAAAGTAATGATGGACAGCCGTTCCTCTTTACTTAGTTGAGCTGCACTATAGAAACTGTTACTATAGAAACAGTACCGAGAACCTGAGATTTACCTTAAAGCTGATGTGTTCATATGTGGCACATTAGTGTAATAACATTTGAAACACTACATTTGCTTTTCTAATCAAGATGATGAGCGCAAGTGTGCCAGGAAAAAACAATATCCATGATTGGACTTTTTTTTCCTTTGTTAACCACTCTCATTCAATCACACTGTAATGAATTGTGGAGCTTGGCCTAGAGTCCATTTAGATAATTGCAAACCATCTCTTATGTATATATTGTGACTTGGACACACTAGTTTCTTCAATGGCCTATTTAACACATCTTGCACATTTCATAGATAAGAAGATGTAAGATTATGCATGAGGCAGTGAGGCAGTATGGAAACAAAGGTATGATCTGTGAGGCATCAAATATCTTAAAAACACAACACTTACAAACATATGTACATTTATAAACTCTAATGGCTCATAAAGCTTTAATGGCGCGCTAAAAGTTGATAACGTAATCACAGTAATGCAAGTGTCACTATTCATTGTAATGCCATGTGCTGTATTGTGCAACCTTTAGCACTAATAATGATCTGAGTATAATTATGAAGCAACTACTATTTTAAGGATTTTAAGAAATCCTTTCTCTTAATGTACATAAAACTGCCATTTTCTTTAATGGCATCCTACACACCACTTTGCTTATCGCACTTATCCGACACCAGCAGAGATGTGGACCCACGAAATGAGATGATCTGCCAATAATCCATAAGATTCCATAAGAAGAAATTGAATAAAGTAAGAAAGTCAATAAACAAATTAGATTAAAGTCAAGGGTGTGGAAAAGAAAGGCTCTTGTGGCCATCGCACACTTATATGGGATGCAGAACCTTCCTATTGGTAATCCCTAGCTCCTCCAATTATACACGGTTTTAATGCCTAAGGCAAGGCGAAAACAAACATTTCCCACCAACTCCGGGTTCAACAATAAAGGATTCCCAACTGAGCCAGGGAATGGTACAATTTCCCACTAGAAGTACACACTCACACACCCTAACCATGTTTGGAAATGTGGCGTGTAATGGTTTAGCGAAGACCAGACATTCTGAAAGATCCGAAACAAAGCAATAACTCATATGGTACAATGGTCTGTTTGAAATGATCCGCGATTGTGAACTGGAAATGCTCCAACATCCAACTGATTAAGAAACACAGTGCCGGTGGGATTTGTTTGACCGAAGGCTGAACCTTCTTCCCTTGGCAAGCCTTACTCAGACACTGCAGGGCACAGATTTGATCCGACCATAAACCTTAAACAAAACGTATAAGCATACAGTATTTTGTGTATACTTGTTTGATTTGTTGCAATGAAATGGAAAAAGTGCAGGCAAATGTTGCAATCTGAATATTTTGAATCTGGAATCTTCAGACATCCCCCTCGGAGATGTGTTTGTCTCTGTGTATTGGACGGGTCGTTATTATCCATGAAAACATGAAAATGATACTCAAAGTCTATGATCCCTTGGCTAACATTGACATAAAGGGTACATTCCAATACTGTTAACATGACCTCTTGGGATAGTTTCCGTCTCCATATTAAGGCCTGTTGCAATACTTAAATGAAGTTTCAAAATGAATTCGCAAAAGAGTGGAGGAGTTGAGTCAATGTGACTGTAGCAGAGATGCCAACAATGCTAACAAAAATCACCACAAAATCCTTAATGGATTTTGTGGATTTAGTGGATTTTGCCATCACATCCTGTCAGTGGATGTGATGGCGCAACATTAATGTCAAAAATAATAATGTATAAGGATCTATAAGCGTCCAGCTAATAAGCTTATTTTATGGAGATGTTACACACAAGGTTGCCAAGGTCATGGTCTTTACCCCCATTGGCCTAGATTTGGAACAAGGTTGTGGGAGGGGAAAAAAATAATAAATAAAAACAAGTTCATCTGTGGTGTTTATGGTAATAGTTCATGGTTGTTTAGTGGATAACGTCTATATCTGGCAATAATTTAAAAAAAAGCCAATTGTAGATACTGTAATTCAGAAATGCGTGCGCACTACGGTGAACTTTTTTCTTCACACTGGAAAGATGTGAGGAAAAGGAAAAATGTGTCAACCTGTGTGTATTTTTTGAGTGTATGCATTTATTAATTCTATTAATTAACTGAGATTTCTTCTAGGTTTAGTTTAAAGACTTTGACCAAAAAAAATGGGCTTTATTTCACACATTTATTACTAACATGAAAGAAAAACATCAAACAAATCAATTAACTTGTCTGCCCAAATAAAAAGACAAATAAAAATAATTAAAAGAAAAGAGAAAACTATGAAGTACAGCCTACATACTGAAAGAAAGATATTAAATGATGACGTCAGGCGATTACACGCATCCTGATGGCATGTGATTTTGGAATGCAGAGTAAACATTAGCTAGCTAGCTTTGTTCAGGTGAGCACCAAGCAACAGAAAAGAAAAAAAAATCAGCGACTCAAACGTTTAGTATGACTGCTAATTAATAACAAACAAATCGTCCATTAGTTTACAACCAAAACCGACTACCGACTACCAAAACTTCCTGTTTTCTACTGAGTCACCAAACTGACACTCATGAACTCGCAGGTCAAAGTTCACCTCGATAAAAATCCATGTGAGGTGAAAGTGACCAGAAGCAATGGACATGTCTTTCACGAAAATATCACAGCCAGCTAAAAACTGCATTAAAAACCAGGTTAAAGATCTATGAACTGGGGTGATGTAGCTGAGGTTGAGGAACTATCACACCATACAGGAATTCACACACCTGACTGACAGCGCTGCCATTTCTACATCTGTTTTTTTTTTTAATTAAAATTTAAATAAATACTTTTAAAAATACCGATACAGATATCCAAAGCATTAAACAGACACAGATACTCTTATACATGCTTAAAAGAAAATCTGCACTTAAATTGCTTCACCTGCATTGGACTTCTTCTTCTTCTTCTTCTTCTTCTTCTTCCCTTGGGTATTTCCTTCTTTCCCTGCACTGTGTACATGCATGTGATGTAGTTGATACACACCAAATTGTAAAAGGAAATAAATCATATTCCATAAAGAAGCAGTACTGAAACATTAGGCTACCGTCGCTATAGTCAGAGTAACAACGCTGCATTTTTATAGCACAGTACTGCAACGTTATCTTTAATATAACAAACAATAGCAGAATGTACTGCATGTCACATGACATTCATAACCTTTCGTAAGTGTACAACTGCAACAGATCGGTGAAAGGAAGTGAAATTTAGCACAGAAAGGAAATGACTCTCTTCCTTTCTCATCTCTCATACTTCTCACACCTACCACTTTCTGTCTCTTCTTCTTTTCTCATCTGATTTCTCTCTCATCTCTAAACCCTTTGAATTGCCCTGCATGTCTAACGCATCTCTGAGCAGTGTCAGATTTTGTTCAGCATAAAACCCACTCTCTCTTTATGTACATTTACAGTCACTACAGCAGCATGTGATTTTTTCCCCCCTGACACTTCTTCTTTTTCATTTTTTTATACTCACTTCTCTGAAAATGATGTGTGATTTAGTCATACTCAAACCCACGCTTATGCACATGCACAGTTTCCTTCTATTCTTTCCCTGCAGTAGCTGCTATGCAACATGGCACAGTTATTACACTCAATTTTTTCTTTACATTTATTTATTGTGTGCTGGATTCTGCCTCTTTTGTAAAGCATTTTGGATAAAAGCATCATGAAACATTCGACAAGACAAACCGTGACAACACAGAGGATATAAAAGTGCAAAAGAATCCAACACAGAACAGGTGAACACAATCAGTAACAAGGCAGAGGTCGAGACAGGACTACAACACAAACAAAGGCGCGTGGGAATAATAAACAAAAGCACATGGAGAACGAAAAACAAAACACATTAAAACACGAAAAATAAAAACATTCGTTTTTCTCTCTCTCCCTACAGACGCTATCTCTCTACTTCAGTGATCAGGGATGTAAATCAGCATGAAACTCCTACTGGATTGGATGATATGCAGAGCCATGCAGCCTGGCACCCACACTTCTGCTTTTACTAAATGCTAAAGGGTTCTTCAGCTTGTCCATTTGGAGGATTTCTTAAAGGTTCTACAACAAAGTGTTTGTTATTTCAGAAAGGCTTCTAAGAAGAACCCTTATCCAGAGATGTACGTCTGTTTCAGTATAGCCACAGACACAGGAGACACAATCCAGTCATGATCTGTGTGTCAGGCACTGAAGGGCACTGTGGCTATCAGAGCTGCCAGAACCACTTATTACATGTTACATAACGGAGAGAGAGAGAGAGGCAAAGAGATAGACGGAGATAGACAGACAGACAAACAGAAGCAAAGAGACAGATGAGCATAGACAGACAGACAAACAGAAGCAAAGAGATAGATGGGCATGCATAGATAGATAGATAGATAGATAGATAGATAGATAGATAGATAGATAGATAGATAGAGTAAGGAGAGAGAGACAATGATAGCAAGAAAGAGAGGAGATAGAGCAGAAGGCAGAGCCGAGGAGACCAAAGACAGGTGGCTAGGAGCCTTTTTATGGTTGTTTACATAGTGTGTGTGTGTGCGTGTGTGTGTGTGTGTGCGCGTGTGTACGTGCGTGTGTGCGCACTTGAAAAAGCATGACAGTCAGGAAGTCATAAGCCTGTATCTGTGTATGTGTACTGTGTGTGTGTGTGTGTGTGTGTGCGTGCGTGTGTGTGTGCACTAGTGTGTGTGTGTTTGCAGGCATTGCCAAACCCTTCATTCGGGAACATTTCTAAACATGAATTAAATATGAGCTGCGCAGACACACAATACCAGCAGAGAGAGAGAGAGAGAGAGAGAAAGTCAAAGTCAAACGAGGAATCCAGACAAAGGGATGAGAGAGAGAGAAAAGCGAGAGGAGGAGAGAGTAAACTTTACTCTGTAAATTATACAGAGGAACAGAGGATAACAGAAGACAAGTAGAGAACGAGAGAAAGGTGGTGACATGGCTAAGGGGTTAATTAAGGTCATGTTATTTATTTAATAAAGCTTGTTTATGTACTATTCATCAGTCTTTAGTTATGAAGACTTGCATTGCTACACAACTGGAGATTTGTTATGTGAAATGTAATTATTATCAGTGATGATAACTCTTAATGCTTAATTATGCAAACCCTTGAGTGTGAATTAATAATCAATATTCTGTAGCTAAGACTGAATAAGGCTAGTGTCCTAAGATCATTGCAAAATCTATTATTTATGCATCTGATTTTAATGTTGCAATGTTCAAACTCGTGTGTGTGTGTGTGTGTGTGTGTGTGTGTGTGCGTGTGCGTGCGGGTGTGATTTGTGAGTGTGACAAGACAGAATGGATACTACAAGGTTCTCTCCTAGAACCCATGTAGGCCTCCTGTAGCTACTACAGTTAACAGCCCAATTTTTCTGTAACTATAACAAAACTCGGCATTACACATTTATCAGCCATTAAGCACTGGTTACTACAAGCCCTGAAAAATTTACATCTCCACGCTTGACCCGTCCTCGCGTTCTCGATGATTTCATTTCAGAAGCAGACATGCTAGAGAGATGTTGTGAGATAAATCAGTTCAGGTATCGTAGTAACACTTACTATGTCTGCCATACAAGTTCTCGTGAATGAGCTGTTACTATCAAAATAAGTGCATTAATATAACTCGCTAATGTTATAGGAAATGAATCATCGCCTTCTGACCAATCAAATCGAAGAATTCAACAGCGCTGTGGTTTACATGAATATAAACAGTATACACTGTATAATGCTTATAAAGCGCTCTCTATTAACCTTAAATACGACAAGTAGTAAGTTTTATTCCAGCACATTAGGCAGCGCCTTCATAAGAAATCACAGACATGTCTATCTGGATGAAAATAAAACTAGACCACAGTTAAGGTTTTTGGGGAAAAAACCCAAAGTAATTCTTCTTAAAGGAAAACATTTCCATCTGATCCAGCAGTACATCGTCACTACGATGGCATATTAGGGCCATTATAAAACGCAGCTGAGGCAGGGGGGTAATATTCTGAGAAAAAAAAACACAGAATTTCCAAGATTAACAAGAAATGTTTACGATAAAAAACTTGGATATTCTCGAAGATTATAAAGTCAGAAATTTGCGTGGGAAAAACTCAGAAACTCCGAGAATAAAGTCTGACATTCAGGATATTCTCCAATTTTAAAGTCAGAAATTTGTGGAAAAAAAGTCAAAAATTCCAAGATTAAGAAGTCATAAATTTCTGAGAAAAAAAATACTATCATGCTTCCCAGCTTCTTGGCTGCAGTGCATTCTGAGAAATGTAGTTGAAAATCGCATAGCGCTTTATTTTGTTATATTGCGTGATTGAGGTGGAAAGACTGCATTTCCACCTCATAACGCTCGTCTATGGTATGATGATGTTGACCCAACCCTGCACAGCGAAGCAATCTGGTTCCTTGCCAAAAAAAACCCCACTAGTTTTCCATGTTTTTTTATCGTAAATTTGCGACTTCTTAATCTTGGAGAATATCCAAGTTTTTTCCATTATTCCATTTTTTTAACATATAGTGGACCTAATACACCATCATATCATCACACCCTTAACTGCAGGGAAAAAACTTCCAGACTCATGGTAAGACAAAACACGAGTTTCATGTTTCACGTACCTAAAAAAGAATTAAACACACAAACACACACACACACACCAGCACATGAGAAGGAAGGAGCTTTTACTAGCCACACTGTAAAATGAATTACCATTTAAGTAAATCATGTTTTTATGTGCTCCCATCTTTTAAAATACTGAATTTAATACATGGAAATATTAAGAACGCTGGTGTAGTTTATGTTAAAAAAAAAAAAAAGAAGAAGAAATTGTCTGCATTTTGGCTTTCACCTTGTGGCACTGGAATGCAATTAGAGATGTATAATGAATACTTTACCAAATATGCTGCAAGGAGAGAGAGAGAGAATTAATTACTCCAATATGGAACTTAATTTGTGTGAATTAAGTGTGATAAGGATTAGAGGAGCTGCGTGCTTAATATTAATAGGGCTTTGCAGCAGAGGCTTACAGCAGCATTAGCAGAAGATCAGCAGGGAAGCTGGATAAATAAAAGTCAATCTTTCTACTTCCGTTCAGTTTATTTTAATTCCATTAAAGCTTAATAGGATAATAAAGTCTATATTTCTTCTATAGGGTTTAAAAAAAAAAGGCTGAGCTATGGACTTCTGTGCGCACACACAAAACCATGTATGTGTTGATTCATTAACTTGCTGAAAGCTCCATTTTAACCTCCTGGTAGAGGCAACCAGACTTGAGGCTGAGATATCATGATAAGTAATATAAATATTGATGCTATCAATTTATCGGTGCACCACCATATTGTAGAGTGGATTTGGGCCTCTTTTTTTTATTTTATTTTTTTGCACACAGTCCCCCATTGCCAAACATTTTATAGGTCTTCAGTGCCTAAAAGATTCTGGTCACATCTGACCACAGCACATGATCCTAACACCAATTGTTCATTGAGGCTTGGTGAAGTTTAAGTGCTGCATTTAGTGAGAGGCTCTCACAAAGAGCTCCTTTTGTGCAACTCTTCCAAACAGTTCGGTTCATTTAAAGATGAACAGGATCATAAAGTCTATATTTGTTTTATGGTTCCTCGGTTACGCCAGCTTTTGCGTCATTATTTACCGATTGGTTCATTTCATCCTTTTTCTTCTGCACTCGGTTCTGCTTGTTTTTCATTCTGAGGCTTGAAGGCAGGTTTTGCGTCAGTGCCGTTGCTAGATATGAAAAAACTCTTTTTTTTAAAAAAAGAACATTTTATTTATATTTTTCATACGACTGTTTAAATATATTGTGTTGATTACGGCATAATTGTTGTTATGGCGTAGTATATTGAATATTAACAGGAATAAAATTGCTTTCATTCTGAGTTCATGAGAGACCAGGAGAAGCTGCATTGCTCTGAGCAGCTCACCCACTTTTTTATTCTCTATTATTTTCCCTTTTCCACAAAAAATGATACATTTTTTACATTTTCATGGTCTTCATTCTGCAGTCTCTAGTGCATGCACACACACGAGAAAAAATGGCCAGTAGAGATACAAAAAACATACAAACCAAAACAAACATGACAATAATCAGTTAATCAATCAGTTAGAACAGGCTGTGATCTCCTGAGCTTTTGTTAATAATGCATAATAATGTGTAATTTGGTCCAGTCAATTTCGTCTGGACAATTTCTTCAAGCAGAATATTTCTAATATAAATAAATAAATAAATAAATAAATAAATAAAATGTTACAGAACGTGGATGATGTCTCTCCCTGCATGGCCTTTATGAGGGGACTGTATGTGTTAGGATTTTTTTCCAGATATTTTTGCATTTTCTGAGACACTTGACATACTCAGAAACTCACAAATCAGAAGTGGTGGCCATTAGTGCACCCCCTGTGACAGTTTTCTTCATGATGGGAAACTAGTTTCACCTAAATGCATCAAATTTAGCCATATGTGTCTTCTTAAGACAGACAAATTTCACATTCATATCCATTAACTCTGCCCAAAAGGAAGTCAGCCATTTTTTTCACCTACTAGTCCTACCCAGTTCAGATCAGACTCCAACCAGCATGATGTCAAAATATCAAAGATGCTATTGTAATATAATTTTGCAAACAAAAAAGAACAGCATAATTCTACTGTGCATCATAAAATGTGGCCCAAAGTTCACCTGTATGCTCCATGATTGGGCATAGTCATCAATCAGCAATACTTGCTCATGAAACAGACACTGCTGCACCTATGATGCTTGGGCCCGCTAATCGCTGCTTGCAGCTATATTGGGACTTGTAACTGCTTTAAATTTTTTTATATATATATTCACTGACTGATTGGTGCAGTCAAGAAACCAAGTCTCCTTTGTGATGAAATGCCCCAGCAAAACAGGACCTGGTCAAAAGCAACAACAGATTTTCTGGAGACTGATACCCCTTTTTGACCAACAGGGAACAGGTTCCGTTCTTGTTCGCGCACCAAATTTTGAACCTTTCAGAGCATTTTGACCAAAAATAAATTGGTTCGGAAC
>JAOTRR010000030.1:16018679-16029426 GCA_028570945.1 Gogo arcuatus
ACTTTAACCAGTGCTGTCTCTGTGTTATGATGAGGTCTAAATCCTGACTGATACATAATATTTTATACTGTCATTCCATTCAATTCCATATCTGTTTAAATTATTATTTAATATTCTCTTTGTTTTACCTCATATTCTATTCTATTCTTGTAGGAAATCCAGCAGCAGAGAGCAGCCCAAAAGCTCATGCAGGTTTTCAATCAAGTCAAGCCCAGCTCTATTCCTCATTCCCTCAGGTGAGTTAAAACACTGCAAAAGTGTACGTGTGTGCTTGTAGAGAACAAGTGCCTCTTGTGTCCCTTCTTTAGATTTCTGGATGTGTCCCTGCTGTACTGGCAGACTAAAGGCCAGTGGCTTACCATAGAGAGGAGCATGAGCGGCGACTTCATGAAGTACCACAATAACACAGGAGAAGAAATCCTGCCCTCTTGTGGCCTGGAAGAGACAGTGTTGGCTTTCTCACACTGGACTTATGAGTATACAGGCAGAGAGCTGCTCGTACTTGACTTGCAAGGTCTATATATTGTCTTTATTTGTATGTACTCGTCTCTATATACAGAATTCCTGTCAAATGATGTTAAACATGAATGTTATATTAATGCTGTCACTTTTATCAGGTGTGGGGGAAGCGCTGACAGACCCCTCTGTGATCAGAGCAGTTGATAAAAGGTTAGTTTTCTAGAAGAGATATTGTGTAACGTCAGTAGAACATGCTATACAGATGTTCATTTTAGCTTCCTTTCAATATTTAACCATCAGCTCACACAACAACTGCAGGGTGTCTGAAAAGTCAGGAATGCCAATGAGAGTAAAACTACATGTACTTAATTTTGTATTTAAAATTCACAATATATGCTTTACATGTTCAGCTACATATTTTCTCACGTGGTGCATCATGTTTTTGCAGATTTTGCTCAACATATTCGGATCCACATATTTGCTCAACATATTCCCAGTAGTTCCTGGCTTTTTGTGTAGCATGTTTCATCTTGCTCAAGATTCTACAGAGTAAAATTAGCTGTTTCAATACCTTTATTTAGTTACTTGTAGCCACTTAGTTCTCCTTGAGCTTTTCCACAGATTATGTTTGTTTATGAATTTCCTTCAGTTTAACGTTTATCAGTCTTAGACAGGTCCATTCAACCAGAATCTAACCCATTTTACTAACAGTGATTAGTAATAATATTAGGTCTGTACATGCGAAATAATCCAATATGGACGGTTACATTTTACAGCACTGTACCACAGTGCTGGTGAAGTGTGATTGGTTACAAGATATTGATCAGTTTTGTTTATAACCATTATACCATAAGTGATAACTTGTTTCACAGACCTTCCACCACAGTAAATGTAACTATAAATGAATAGAAAGTATGCCATTTTTCTGTCAAGAGATGTCAGGCACAGGGGGAGGGTCCATTTGCTAAGATTCGTTTGTAGTCAAGGGTCAAAACCAGCACAGAAAACATGATGAGAGCAAACAAATCCAAAGCACAAGCCAAAGAATAGTCAAGAGGGTGAGCACAGTAAAAAAAAAAAACAGGTATCAACATCATAATCCAAAACCAGTAAGGACTAAGCAAAAGGCTGAGAACTTAAACGAATGGGAGGCAAACTGTAAAGCTCTGAACTCTGGTGCCCTCTGGTGGCTTGGAGAGGAAATGTCAGCAAATTGTTGTGGCATACAAGGAAAAAAACACCTTGACGTGCTGTTTAAAGAAAACGAATTCAGTTAAGGGCGGAGGCATAACTCCGCTTTGCATCAAGCTGCCTGGTTGTAGATTACTTTCCTATAACAGCACACCTCCAAGTGTTTTATTCCTTACTTATCTGTAGCCTTCAGCTGAAATCTGCATAAAGCACATGATTTTCTCATGTGTATAATATGGTGGATGAGTATGATCTTTGCTTTTGTAGTTCATCCAAAAGTTTGGTGTTTAGCTCAGCCATTTTGGATGACAGTGCAGTCAGGAACTTTGTCCTCAAACATACCTGCAACATACCTGCAAGAAACTTGGCCTTACAGGTGAGCTCTCATTCTCTCTCTCTCTCTATTCTCAGAAAGCGTGTCTAAACTACAGTCATCTAGTGAATACCAAAACAGCAAACTTCGAATCAAACAAGTAAAAAAGTTAATTCCATTAAGCCAGAAGGTGAGAAAAACAACAATATAAAAAAGTCTTAATGAGCTGGAAATCATTGCATCAGTGTGACTACAAGAGCACGCATCTTGGAGACGGGGCTTCCTATGTTTGGCATGTTGAGAGCTGTCTTTGATTACATATTTAATAGCCCTTTGTGCGTTCACTTTGATTAGATATTAATCATTATTTCAAACATGAGATGAGTCAACGGGCTCGTATCGAGAGAGCACTCTGTTCAAAAGTACGGGGGGAAAAAACCCTAATAAACACAAATATACGCCACTGTACTTGTTCAACGGTTCATACATGCTTTTTCTTCTTTTCAAGATGCACAATGAATCAAAACAAATTATTCATTATAAATCTTCATATTAGATCTCGTATAGTGTCTTCATTTATTCATGCCCACTCTGTGTGTGTGTGTGTGTGTGTGTGTGTGTGTGTGTGTGTGTGTGTGTGTTTGGTTCATCAGATTTTACAGAAGAACAGCAATCATCACCAGTCTCTGAAGAGCATGTCAGCACATGTTGACCTTTGCCCCAGAAATGGTTTTTTTTTTCCACTTGGTGTGTTCATGCTGAATTTTTAACCATAAACCATAAAGAAACACAAGACGATCCACTGTCACATTGTCCGTGCCCCTTTTACACATCACAAAACACAAACTGTGACTTCTGCCATGAGTTCATTCCTCATATGGAAGTTTGAAGGATGTTGTTAATATGTCTGGGAAAGATTTGTGCAAATATCCTACAACTTTGTAGCAATTGTAAACTTTTTGTGAATGTACAGAATCTGCACGTAGACTGTTGATCTGGAGAGCTAATATTACTTTTCTGGTAAAATGTAAGATATCAACAAGTGGTAAGTAAGTGTGTATCTATATTAATGCTGTTAATGGTGTAAATTACGAATCACAAGTAAGTACTATTAACTTTCATGCTACATTTATGGAGCTCTGGTTATTGAAGTTAACAGCATCGGAGGGACAGAACATGACAAATTTTCTGCCAGTTACAAATTTGCAAATCATGCAATTATTATTATTATTTTGTTTGTTTTACAAAGATCACTTTTAAATATTGTTGCATTGCACAACTGTAGATCTCTTTGTATAACTAGAGCCCAGTGTTTAACGTGCAGAAATGGTTAAATTAAAACAAGCCAGAGGTTGTGTCCATAAAATTGTCTTTAATTTTTTTTCCCCCAACAAAGAAATGTCTACAAAAGCGATAAAATATCCTTTAACAAAAGTCCTTTGCCTGCTATGTACAATTCAAGAGCTCGACTACATTTTCACACCTTATTCCACAAAGCTGTGGTTAAACCCCATAAAACACACAATCACAGTTATTTTGCACTCGTCATTTTTCACACATCTTATTTTAAACTTCATGCATACAGATCACAGACACACACACACACACACTTGGCAAGTTACCCTGTTCTTCCTGCCCTCACCCGTCCCTCTGTCTTTGCAGCATTGTGTCATTAAGGATGCGTCATTATAAACGACAAACTCTTGTCTTCTTTTGAATTCCCAGTTTTGATTGGTTCACAAGTAAACGATGCATTCTTTATATTTACTGCTTAAGTGCCATTTAGCTTCACTGCACCCCAGCTATGGCACTTAAAAAAGAAAAAAACCCTTCCTTTTCTGTTCAATCCAATGAGCAGCACTTTCTCATTCATAAATCGATAATTGATTGTAAAACAAACACAAGATAAATATGCTTTCTGATTTTCTTTTTTTTGTTTTGTTTTTGAGAACAGCTTTTTCTCTTCCACAGGTATACAAACATAAACATATACGTGTAATACATTTCTTCATGTTGGGCATCTGTAGTGTGTAGCGACAGAAAAAAGATGAAGCTTGAATTGTTGGACAAATTTGTAATTAGTTATGAACAACGGTGGAAAACAAAAAACACTACAATCGCTTTGATTTGTACTGAAACAAACCCAAGTTCCAAAAGTCCACGTCCAAGAACTGTTTATATTTCAAATACGTTATTAAATGGATAATTCTTATTCAAGAATACATTACTTATATTTGAGGAAGATTTAGCAGTTAGAAACGATTCAAATGAACACAATGTTAGCTAGTCGTTGGTTGGTTTAATCAAAGTAATGTGAAAAGTAAAGTGCTACAGAGACCAAAAATATATCAAACAGGAAATCTACACTCGCCACTTTATCTCTACGGGCTACAGCAGATTTCTATTGATCGTTTAAATCGTTATTTAAGCAAAGCTCAATTATGAGAATGAACTAACTTGAGTGTCAATGGAATAATGAGTAATCATGTCCTGTATGTAAGGAATAAAACATGGCAGGTGTGCTGTTATAGGAAAATAATCACTGACTGTCTTCCATTCCTTTTACGCCACAGAAATTTGCCAATGTGAATCATTTTTATCAATTAAAGAACAAGTTATGTTTAATGTTAACAGGGAATGTTTGTGTTATAGCTGTTTCAGTTATGTTATAGTGCAGTGTCTCTCTCTCTCTCTCTCTCATCAAATAATAATATAAACAAATGCAGATTTAGTTACAGCTTTACCTCTGATTTGTACAAAGCACTAAAACTGGAGACTCCTTCCATAAATGCTGTCATAGCACAATTAATTAATAAACACCCACTGACCAATCAGAATCAAGAATTCAATAATGCCGCGGTATACATTTCTATAAACATTAAGGTTAGTAAAGATTCGCACCCATTCTAAAGCAGAAACAGGGACAAAAGTATTGGCGCCTTGTTAAAAAAAAATTTATATTGCCTCAATGTTAATAAGAAACTGATGGCTATACTGAATAATCAGACAGCCTAAGTTTGATCACTTAACTATGATAAAATAGAAACAGTTCTTGGTAGTGCACTATGACTTTTGGTTCCTGTTCTACATGACACTTCATTTTCAAAATATATATAATTATTGAAAAAAAAAATATCTGAGAGTCCTTCATAAAACTAGTCAAGTGCCTGTTCCATTCATTTCACATGAAAATGTACGTGTGTGAGACAGTAGACTGAGCAGGGTAACGTATTCAATTTAACTATATAACATTCACAGTAAAACCCCACCCCGACCCCGACAGTATCACGTGCTTAAACACAAAAGCCCAAGAGTTTTTTTTTTGTTTTTTTTTTCTCCCCGTTCCATCGCCATGAAACAGCATGCAAGGATAACCGAACAACAGGCTAGGATTTAATATAATATCAAAATCAGGATAATAACAAAATAAAAATAATCTTACAATGCAAATGAGACAGAAAGTCAGTGTCCAGTTATTGCTACAGTTACCTAAAACAGTGTTAAACCGTTTGCTTGAAAAAAAAAAAAAACCTTCGTCGCTACATTTACTGAGTGTTGAAATGGATCTGGAGCTTATTCAGCATAATCATACACTCTACAAATAAACTAACTTACATAGAGATCGTAGGAAAAGCATAATAATAACAATAATAATAATTACAGTATTCTATATTTTCAACCTCTTTTCTCTGTATCAAGTGCTTTCATCACTTTTATCAGTATTTACAGGCCTCTGGGCTTTTCACAAGTAGGGCCTAATAATTTTGAGTATTTTACCTGTCAGCAGTACATATACACACACACACACACACACACACACACACGCCAAAGCCTTGTCTGGGTAGGTCTCATTTAAAGCAGTATTTCAGAAATCTTAAAGATTATAGATTTTTTTTTTTTACTCGAAAATGTCCATTTTCTCTTTAAAATAGGAGTCTCTTTCTATTGAAAATAACAAAAGGTGAAGTCCCTGAGATGGATGCTTTCAGGTCACATCCAGAAATGATTGTCTTGAATAAGAAAACTGTAGAGTGCTTAGAGAAACCCCACCAAAGCACATTACCGAGGGAAGATCAACTGTCTAACGTATAATATTTCAGAAAGTGTGTGTATAACCTCAGCACTTCCTTTACTACCTTCAATGTGTAATCCGTAAGTGCTTTCTTATTCATTCATGCCTTCATTTTCATATTGATTTACTGATTGCACGACGCACTAGTATCTGCTTACAGTGTGAATGGAGCAGCGTTTCAGCCTCCAAAACCTGGAAATCGGTACTATGGCTTTTGGCCTGTTCGAAACAGGTTGAACCCAATATATCAAACACAATAAGGTGTGCAGTTATAGGAAAATAATCAACTACGGGGTTTTATTCCACTTATACCACAGCAATTTCCCAGTGCTACCAATTTTAGATTCATTAAAGCGGTAGTTCTCAAAGTGGTGTCCACTATAACTATAAGTTATTATATTTAGGGGTCCAAGCACCAAAGTCAATTCAGACCTAATGTGTTCTATCAGTGGAAAGTTCCGGAATAGAAATCTCTATGGCTCAAAATATTTCAATAATTGATTCAGGGGAATTGATTTAACAGTTAAAGGGGCTTCTGGCTACAACTTTTGAGAATCACTGCATTAAAGAGTGCATTACGTTTAACATTGTGGAATTTCCACAAAACGTTGCGTTAAAGCAGTCTGGAAATTGGTGTTATGGCTTTTTGGTCTTCGAAAAGTTAAACCCAACTGTATGGAAGGGAAATTTATTTCAAATTGCCATCGAGTGGTGTGAGATTACATTTTAATTCTGGCCCTTTGAGGTACGTATGAATAAAAGGGGTTATTGTGAAATTGCTGTTGCCTGAGAGAAATATGAATATCGCAAACTATGCAAGAACAAATATACAGATGACACCTGGACCTGCTCAGTTTTGTAGGACGGGAATTGTAAAAAATTAATAATACAAAGCTACATGATTGTCAAAGCTACAATATTGCCAGTACAGAGGGTCCATAAGACGGCCAGGGCCAGAATATCATTTGAAGTTGGAAAAATCTACAAAAGACTGAACAAGCATGGCGTTAAGTTTCATTTGAAATGCCTGGAATAATGCAGCTTTCCAAAGCTGTTAGTCACTTTTTTGTATGATTGCAAGTCAAGATGGTGGGATATTTTTTTTCCTTTTTGTTTTTAGGAGTATAATTCTAGCCAAATGAACACAAGCCAGTGTCATTGACCAGTACTATTTTGATGCAAATTAAATAATTAGATACTACTTCTCATCATCATCATCTATTTAGCAACTGGTATTCAAATTATCTAACTGAATATTTACAGACAGCTACGATATATTTAGTAAGCTTTTCCGGTAACTATCTGTGTTGCTTTTAAAAGGCACCAATTATTTACATTTAACTTGCAAACCTAACAGCGTAATATCCTTAATCCTTAACAACAACAAAAGAATTAATAGTTTGTCCTCATTGATGTGTTTCCTCAACAGTTTGTATGTGTGACGTGGGCAAATTTTACTCTGTAAAAGATAATACAATAATATAAATAAATAAATAAATAATTTATTGGTCTGCGTCACTGCTAGTTTTATCTAGCCTTTTAATTTAAGGTGTTAAGCACTTTAAACTGTATGAATGAACCTGTGTAACGCTTTTACAGATATTATTCTTCCTTCATTACACTGACTGATTAGCAAATTTTCCTTTGAACTTGTGATACTTGTTTTGAATTTGAATTTTCCTGCATTAGCCGTTTTTGGTAACAATCAAATTTTCCATATGTAGAGAGTCTGATGCATTTTGTACACTCTGCTGTCAAAAGATTCAGAATCTTGAATATTGCAATCTAATTGCAGAACAAATGATAAATTGGTGGGCAAATGCGAAAGTCACTGGGAAAGTAAAAGCTCCCTTGTGCT
The DNA here is from genome assembly GCA_028570945.1 of Gogo arcuatus. Taxonomy (NCBI): domain Eukaryota; kingdom Metazoa; phylum Chordata; class Actinopteri; order Siluriformes; family Anchariidae; genus Gogo; species Gogo arcuatus. Next base: position 16,026,573 of record JAOTRR010000030.1, read on the forward strand.
GCCCAGTCTTATGATTTGGTTGCTTAGAATCCTAATTGCCTGGTGGTAGCTAATGTACTGTAATAGCATCCGCTAGTTAATTGTGTTATTAAGGACTAAGGAAAAAGAAGTCCTTATCCTCTCCTGAAAAAGGTTTATGATGAAACACATTGTGTTTGCGACCAAGACAAAAATGTTTTGGTTGAAACGGTTAATAGCAACCTTTTGCTCATATTAGTTATATCCGTTTTCAGGTTCTACTTGCGATAGTAGGCATTTCCTCTAGCGACAGAAGTGTTGCTTGCAAAACTACATTAATGCTTAAGAATAGCATGAGATCGGGTTTTCCATGACAGTGACACCTAGTGTTCAATTTAGGACGTTTTTAACTTCAGGTTGCATTACAACTGTTATTTGATTTTTTTTAAAAATAGGTCACAGTTTGGACATCCTTGCTGAGAAAATACCACAGTGCATCCTTAAAGGGAAAGTTTACAAAGCTTAAAGTGGCATTACGTGTGATGATGATGATGATGATGATGATGAAAATGTCTTCATATTGAGCTAGTGCGATTTGCTTATCAGGTTTCTGCTTACAGAAATAAAAATATCAACTTCAGATGCAGATCTATTTTTTTTCCAAGGGACTTTCATAAACTGATCTTGACTGAATGACTAGTGCTTATTGACATTATTGCAATGTTGACTGATGACATAATGATCAACTGTAAGCATTTGCAAAATATATATTATATATATATATATATCTCTCTCTATATCTTCTTATGGAAAAAGATCAATAATCAATTATTGTTCTTCTCTTAGAAAATCATTTACATTTCCATAGTTTCTAAACATTGTTGTAGCATCTATACATATCTACATGGCCCAGACAAGGCTTTTTAAACGTACCCAAAATGAAATTGTCTCGAGTATAGTTTTACAAGTTTCTCTCAAATTACTGTATGTATACGTAAAACTACAAAACAAAAGAAAAAGATTTACACAAAGTACCGGCCTCTCGGGTTCCCGCTTATAAATTATGACTAGAATATAAACAGAACGTGGTTTAATACTGGAATATTTGAGAACTAGGGAATTACTATGTGATCCTCTTTGTCTGACCCTTGTCATATCCCCCTTTTTCATATCACAATTCTGTATAAAAAAAGGTCAAATAAACTTACCCAAAAAAATGACAGCTTATTAAATGATTGCTCTAAAGTCTGTACATTTCTGGTCAGATCCTCACTAACAGGCGCGTATATACATTCTTTTGACTGAATCGGTGAAACTGAAATCGAATGTTTGAAGTGCTGGACATTCCTGAAGTTTTCTCATTATACTGTTGCCTCAGGTTGCTATACATCAACATCGCCGTGTTGTTGAGGTGACCTAGTTAGCTCCGCCTCTTCTGCCTCAGTGGCTAAGCCCCCTGGAAGTTCTGCCATCCTGCTCCTGTCCCTTCATTTAAAAAATTAAAAAGTGTTTGTCACTTGGACATGACGCTGGCGGCATCAGGATTGAAAAGCTCCTTGTAAAGTGGAGGGAAGAGCATGTTGACTGTTTCAGGGTGTAACTGCTGGAAGGCCTGAAGCTCCTCCGTGTGCAGGGTGCACAGTGCCGCTAGCGTCGGTATTCGACCAATCAGCTGTAAAAAAGGGACATTGTTATAGTAATCTGCTGTCACAACAAGACAATCCGAGCAGGCACAGAGGAAAAACAGAAGATTTTAACACAAAAAGCCTGGCACATGATGGTGAATATGACACCACCATGCTAACAGCATAAATATATTTATTGCCAATATATTTGAGAGATTTCCCAACCTCAATTTCGAAATACTTTTACATACCACTGATTTGTGTTTTGATTGAACATCTGACACAGTATTTCAGAAGAAGTACAGAACATACGCAGATGCCAGATACAGACTGGAACAAGTGTAATGTCCTTTTGGTTTAAGTCAGTAATTCTGAACCACTGGTTGGAACAGAGCAAAAACGTGGACTCTTTGAAAACCACTGGTTTAAAATTATCAGTGATGGTGAACAGTAGTGAATTTAACGTAGTGGTACCTTAGTCAACACGTCCTCGTCCATGTGGTTCTTCTGCATAATGTGCTGGAGGGCCAAGTAGATTTTCTCCTGAAGTTTCTGGACTTTCCTTGGTTCCATTAGCCAGGGCCGATCTGAAGAAACACCCAGCTGTTATTTGTTAACGTTCTCAGATCATAAAATATTCCTTCATTAAATCATCTTCAGTAAGCACACTGTATGTGAGCCTGGAATACACTTTGAATAGGACGTTTGGACTGATGACACAAAGCTAGCCAATCAGAGATTTTCCACATTCATCCATTCTGAGCTGACCTCAGGACAGTATCTTCTCCAAACCTTTAAGCAGGAAGACTGACCTGTGGAAATGAGAACGGCTGCAGAGAATAGTGCGATCTCCTCTTCCGTTAGCTGCAGGGAGCACAGACTCTTGGCAAAGTCGAACATGGTGCTGACGAGATCATCGCAGCCTACAGGAAAGAGAAAAGCAAACACTAAGGTGAGACACACGCAGGCTAAAAGGAAAAAAAAGAAATTATTAAAAGCATGGAAGGAAATGGACATACCGAGTGCTTTGAATATCTGAAGGCCACCATATTTGCCCTCAAACAGAACCGTGTTGTTGAGAGGGTTAAATGCTCTGCACATTCTTACCAACACAACCTCCAGACAACCTGAGAGAGACACAGATTATAGTTTATTACTCATTATTATCACTTTACATCATTGTTAATACTGTTAATGTGTTATGTATGTATATATGTATATACAGTATCAGTCAAAAGTTTGGACACACCTACTCATTCATAGGTTTTTCT
>JAOTRR010000030.1:16054527-16068283 GCA_028570945.1 Gogo arcuatus
CTTTCTTTCTTTCTTTCTTTCTTTCTTTCTTTCTTTCTTTCTTACTTACTTACTTTCTTTCTCCCCTATCTTTTTGTTTGGTTCTTTGGTTTTTGTTTGTTTCTTTTTCTTTTTCCCTGTCTTTTTGTTTCTTTCTTTCTTTCTTTCTTTCTTTCTTTCTTTATTGTTTGGTTGGTTTTTGTTTACTTCTTCATTTATTTCTTCCTTTGTTTCTTTCTTTATTCTAGGGTTGGGATCCAAATCTCAGTTCCAAATTAGAACCAAATCCAAAATGCCAAGTACTGGGTAACCATAAAAATCTTGAATTTCAGTTCTGCTTATCGGTTCCTAAATGAAATAAACCTTTAATATTGCAAACAAATGCTACATATCTACATCACGCATCAACGCAACAGAATGTCCTTTTGTTTAGATATGAGCTAACATGCATGGCTAAAGTCACAAGATGCACTGCTACTACTATTTACTTTGTGAATGTTCAGTTAATGCTTAAAGGAATAAAGACATTTTTGTTATCTAAACATTTGACCTCTTTTTTTTCCCATTTTGGAATCGAAACAGGGAATCATTAAGAAACGAAATCGATAAGCAGAAACGGAATCAATAAAATTCAAACAATACCCAACCCTACTTTCGACTGCCCTCCCTCTATTTGTTTGTTTCTTTCTCCCCTTCTCTGTCCATTTCTGTCTTTCTTCCTTCTTGTTTCTTCTTTGTTTTCTTCTTCTTTCTCCCTCTCTTTTTTGTTTGGTTCTTCCTTCCTCCACTTCTTTTTTGTGTTTATTTATTTGCTTGTTTGACTGTTTCATTTTTCTTCCTCCCTCTCTTCCTCCCTTTCTCTTTTTTCCCATTCTTCAGTGGTGTCATATTAAAGCATTAGGTGTTAAACGTTACTGTTATTTGCAGAATATCATCAACAACCATCAGCTGAGAATGCACCTGAACAAGGACCTGGTTTGCCGAAAGTGTGTGTGTGTGTGTGTGTGTGTGTGTGCTTTCTCTCCCAGGGCAGAATGTTAATAGCTCGCCTCGGGCCACAATTTGATTCAGGATAACGAGGTTTTTCCCCAAAGTGGCCCCATGAGCCTGACGCAAAACGATCACAGAAATCTCTTCACCCGTGAGCTGTCTCTGTCTCTCTCTCTCTCTTTTTCTCTCTCTCTCATGCTTTCGCACACACTGGCCTTTCTTTACATTCTCATCTATCTTAGGTGTCCTCTCACATCTTTGGCTCTCTTTCTCTTTCACACACATCCTTGTTCTACCTTAACACCCTTATCTACCGAGTGTTTCTCTAACATCTCTTTCTTCCTCCTCTCCCTAGGCTCTGCTTATCTATCCCTTTCTCTCCCATCGTTCACACCCTTCTTTGGAATCTATTTACGGATCTCACTTTCACGCAGACAAAAACGTAAATGGACACACACCCTGGCTGAAAGCAGTTCACTTTCAGGCCCATCGATATTTACACTGTTCCATAGCATGATTATGGTTTACAACACAATCCGTACAGGTAACTTCTTACTGAATGCGGAAAGATATTTAGCCATGTGAGAGCCATGTACCAGGGATCTCGGATAATCATGAATATGTGAAAGTATGCGAGTAATATTTATGGATTGTGTGTGTTAATGTATTGAAAGCCTACAATGAGGGAAGTAAGAGGAAATCACAGGGAGCGTTCAAGTGCAAGAGCTCAGGCTATGATTTCTGAGTTACAGTGCCTTGCATAAGTATTGATCCCCTTTGTAATTTTTCACATTTTTAGTGTTAAAACCTGGAACTAAAATGGATTTAATTGGGACTGAAGCATGGTGACGGTAGCATCATATTGAAAGTTACCCTTAGCCTCTTGGTTGCTTCTCTGGCTAATTCCCTGCTTATCCGGTCACTGAACTTTGCTGGATGGCCTCCTCTAGGCATTTATAAATGTGTTAATGCTCTCTTTCTCTCAGCTTAATCTCAATGAACTCAATGTAGCTTTAGTAGTATTACTGAAACTGAGTTTTCAAACCATGCATATTTGAGTTGTACACAAAAATCTAGTGTTTCTATTCGCACAACATGATCACCGTGATTGTCCACTTTCCTTTAAGTACAGCCCCCCCTCTCTCCTTCCTCTTCACTTATTCTCAGCTACTCCTGTGGCACTGTGGAAACATTAGACCGCCGCAGAAACTATATAGTGCTCTGAGGTTAACACACAGCACAGGTATGCATTCTTCTGTATTCTTTCTATTGCCTGAAACAGCTCCCACAGGTGAAACCCATCCTCCCAGAGCATCACAGGTAAACAATCATGCATGTACAGCGCTGTATTAGCAGAGTAGCTGCTTCAGAGACTAAAGCCTCCGTCACGCCTGCTCGGAGAAGCAAACACGCTTTTCCTTTTTCTTTTCCTCTCTGAGCCCGACTCTTGATGAAGTTGAACTGCAGACAAACACTCGGTTACACATCCTTGTTCAACACAGAGGGAAACCCATGCACACACATACACAAAAAGACATTTTTAGTCAACTAATGTATGGTGAGCAGTGACCGAAGGTGGAAAAAGCACATTATTTGGTTTGCCTTATTTAGCCATTTCATGCAGATAAGGAATCACAGACCTGTGAGCAAAGGTTTCCATCCCTGTGATTTCTGGCTAAAAAGGGGAAAATGTACCTCACAAAGAAACTAGAAGGCATGAGAATTAGATTCAGAAAGATGCAAGCTTTTGAAGTGGTATAATTGTGTTTTTAGCTGTATTTATATATGAAATATACTATATCACAATATTTCTAATGAAGAAACCAAAATCTTTGATCCCTGACACACTAAATGTCATAATTTCTTTTGTCAAAACTGAAAAAGGAGAGAAATAATTAACCTGTTAAGTCCTAATCTCACACTGAGACACGAAATGTTGTTGATTGATCCTGATTATACTGATTAAATAAGTGGTCATTATTTTATAATGTGATCAAAAGTAATGCACATGACTCTACATTTCAAAGCCAGATTTAGCTAACGTGTGGAACACTTTTGGCCTCGAATAAGCGACTTGATAATTTGAAACTATCATCATTCCATTACGGAAATCCAATGTCCTTGTCGTAACTCGAAAGATTCTTGAAATATAATTTCATTGGTTTCACTATTGAATAAAATTACATGTCAATCTGATATAAAATTAGAAACCGTTAAAAAAAAATCTCTGGGGCATAAACAGCCACGACTTCACACAAACTATTTCTCTCCATATGTCAGAAAGTTTTTAATACTGTAATTTGCAAAGTTTCCTGAACTTTCTGCACTATATAGAAATCACCAATCAGAACAGTTTTATTCCAAAATGCTCCCGTCATTTTTACGTCAATTGGAAATAAAGACTATGCTTCATTTCTGAAACGATTCATGATTCATCCTCTGCTTTAGGACTTTAATGTCAAATACTCGACTTGATTGACAGTATTCAATTGACTTCTTTTGGATTATTTTATTTGCTGCAACACATTTGTTGTGTCATTTCAAAGAAATAACAATCTATTGTCAACTCTTTCTGTTTGCACACCCAGCGCTTAAATTCTTAGTTCTGACACAAAGATCCAGGACTAGATGCAAATGCATTACCTAAACACTGTTACTCTTTGAGAACTCAATGAGAATCAACAAAAATCCAATATCAATGAAGCTCATGCCTTCTTTCTAATTATATATATTTTATTTTTGTTCTGGTGTACATTTGCTGTATTGCCCAACAAAGATGTGTTTATGTTTCGGTCTTCAGTGTTTGGTGGAATTGGACAAAGATGGATGAAAAAGAGATTTCCCACTCTCACCTGACCTAGAGAAAACTTTGAAGAAAGAAAAAAGCTTGCTCTTTTTTTAACCACCCCCCTACAATTATCTCCAAATCTCTCTCTCTCTCTCTCTCTCTCTCTCTCTCTGTATAAGCATTACATCCTGGTGAAATGGAGAAAGGCTTTTGGAAGGCAGTTGGTTCTCGAGTTACTAGATCGGATGCTGTGTCGGTGTACTTTTAATCAATCTGGCAACCAGAGAAAGCTTCTGATTCCTGCAGAACACTGAAGCATGTGAGTCTCCTACAACACACTCACACGGCTGCAGCGTGACTGATAGGCAAAAGCTGTACAGAGGAACACTGTTCGGGATTTTTCACATGCAAACACACCTCACAAATATAAATACACGAACATAACACAAGTGCTAATACATACAGAACATGTCGACTATATACAGTATTCCTGTACAACTCACAGCACAATGTAATACATCACCAACAATATAGTTATACATCACATATAAAGCTTTACCAACTTTCCACCAAATAATAGCAAAAACTCTGCTTTTGAGAGACTGCCATGAGTTAAACTGTCAGTTCATAATCATAACATTGAATATAAAAATATAATAACTGTCAACTTTATGTCAAAACCTTACAAAGATCAATCTTCAGTTCATGTCTAATTACATATTAATCTCCATATTCACACACACTAGAACAGCAAGTGCGTAAAAAACTTTATAGGCTGCTGGTATTTTTAATCACTGGGTCAGAAGCTGCACTTTAATTTGAGCTTATTATAATGGTTTTGCTCACTTACAGATTTACACTAAGTCCTTATTTCAGTTATAAAACAGATATGGTAGCCAATAAAATTCAATCCTTAAAATATGAATTCATTGGTTTGATTATTAAATAAAATAACAAATAAAATCAGAAATAAAGCACCACCAATCTAATGTTATGTGTACATTTGGTTCTAGAAGCAGAAAAAAAATCCCTGCGCCAAAAAATAACTGCCTCCTTACAGACAATTGAACTCAAACTGATTCCCTCCATACATCAGAAAATCATTTTTATAGCTTACAAAGTTTTTTTGCATGATAGGAAAATGTGCTAATCAAAACAAAGCATAAGAGACAGATGAAGAAAGTTTTTACATTTTTTTTTAGTTATTTATTATGGTTTATTTATGCCTATGTTTAGAGTGTTACAATCAATATCATAGAATACGAAAAGGGAAAAATATAGGATTTATCAATGTTAGCTTATCATTGATGATATTGTCACCTTCAGTGTTGGCCCGTATTTCATTTTATTTGAGGTTAAAATCTGCAAATGCATGAAGTCAAATGCTACGACAGATCCATCTTTGTCTTAGTGTCATAGTGCTGTTGTTCTCAGGAAAAAGGTACTAAACTGTACCTTTCGTAGTCACTGAGGTGGTACCCTCACAGTGGTACCTTCAGTGTGTATCTTTTACCTGGAAAGATGCATGTAACATACATTAAAAGTACTCTAAAGGTACAAGAGTGGCCCTTAAGGTTCGAATATGCGCCGTAAATCATTTATGGTACACCACATTAACATTACCATGTACACACCCCAGGGGTAAGGAAAAGTACAGTTTAGTACCCTTTTTCTGAGGGTTTATCTTTTGTACTACGGTACTGTAATGATCACACTAACTCCGTAATTTAAAAATACTGTAATAAAGCATAGTCTTAACCCATTTTTTATGTTAAGAGGAAGCCGGAGCTGTTGTCGATTTTGACTTTCCCTTCTTAACATCACCATGCATTAATGTATATTTGTAACCTGAAACAATGAAATCTGGGATAATATTGAATACATTTTTTTTAGTGTGTGTAAGCTGAAATAGAACAGTGTAATAAAGTTTTTAAGTGATAAAGTGAAAAATTAGGCTAGCTCAATTTGATATAAATTTAAAAAAAATGTGGGGTTGTTTATGAATTCAAAATGACATTTCACTTCAACTATATTAACAGGGACCTCTGAGGAAAATAAACCGAATCACTGCTGGTGTCCTTCCGCGCGGCTCGGTAATGCGCGAGACTTTAAAAATAAATAAATAAAACCAGTGTGCTTTTCTGAAGAGACCTGACACGGTTTATATGTAGAAAAACTGTGAGACAAAACGTCTACAAAGCAGAAGAAGTGATTATACGGCATGGAAAGTCCAGGAAAAGTGATTAAAGTAGAGAGGAAGCGGCGGACCGGAAGCTGCAGTGAGGAATTTAGGCGCGAAGCGGCGCCTTGTGGACAACATCAACATGTCATCGTTGTTTTCCGACATTTCAGCTTAGTTTTAAGGTAAGTTTTCCGACAGTGAGTACAGATAATATCCTATTGTATTGTTGTACCATATTTCAGTGTCTCCCCTCACAGTTTTGCTTTTGTGAAATGAAAATGTCAGTTTGTGTTCATTCTCCATCAGCGCGTGCTGTCAGTTCAGATAAAGGACAGGACGCTTCAGTCAGCTAGCAACCGCTAACGGTTATTTCTTGGGCTTGAAAAGAACAGAATAAACATACTAAGAAATAAAAAACTAGGAAATAAAGTAATTGGAGAAGTAAACAATTGTATTACACCTGAAAAAGTTTATAACGACAGTGAGTAGGCCATGTCAAGTGCAAAAACAATGATTAAGCTAGAGACGGTTAGCATCCGATAACATCATCATCATTCTCTCAGAGGCGGATTTATTTATTTACACTACAGTGTCTACAGTAATCTTAGTGAACGATTAATTAACGTTTAAACCAATAACTGCTTTCGGTCACTGTCCAAACTAAACACCTTGCAAGCTAGAAACGTAAGTAATCCCTCATAGAAATTATAAACACTATTACTAGGCTAATTATTTTGTTTCAAAATGACCTGTTTAGTATTAAACTTAAAACAATTTCTTTCTTTCTTTCTTTCTTTCTATACAAATCAACATGTGGCACTGATATAATAAACCCTTATATTAAAATACAACCTAATGATAATGAAAATAAAAGAATACTGTATTACAAATTACAGTTTTTTTTAACTGACCGCATGTAAAAATCTGCGGGTCAAAATCCGTTATTGTTGTCTGGTGATTCATCATAAAACTGAAAGTGTTGAAGTGAATTAACACTGTTATAGTGCTGCAGTAAACAATGCACTTCGTAAATATGGATCTAACTATATAACTAGAACTATATACAGTAACTCAATCATGTGTTATTCACTGCAGTTGTGGATGTAAACATGTTTACAAAACACAGTGTCTCACTGCGTCTTACAGGAGAAAAAACAAACAAACACTGTGCAAATGAATCATGATTCCTGATTCATTTGAACCTGCTCTATAATTAATTATCCATAAACACGCGCACACACACACACAGAGTCCGGGTTCTTACCTCGCATAGTGGTGGCGACTCGCTCCCGGACGCGGCAGGCATGAAGAAACACACACACACTCTCTCTCTCTCTCTCTCTCTCTCTCTCTCACACACACACACACACACACGCGAGGGTAAAGAAACAAGTAACAACAGAAAAAAAGACAAAACCAAGATCCTCGGATGTAAAGTTTCGCCTGCTGTCACTGGCTGGTAGAGAAACGCGACAATAGAAACATTTCCCAAACGCTGCTCCAGTCACAGCGAGCATGCGGCGTTTCACATGACACCTGCGGCCGGGAGGTTTTCACCACGCTGGGCGCGAGGCACCAGGCGATCACGCCTCTGATTGGACAGACGCTTACGGCCCCGCCCACTCCCCGGCGGACACTAAGCCACGCCCCTCTCCGATTACTCTGGTGAATTACTTCCGTAAACTGCGTCCCAGACGAACGCATAGCAGTTTGTTTGTTTGTTTGGTTTGTATTTATTTTCTTTCAGGTATTTGTCTTTCTTTAGGTAGTTTTTTTACTGAATGAGTGCTTCTCAAAATCTTGGACATTTTGTGCTTCAGCCTTCAAATTTGTTTCCATCAAAATAAATAGAAAAATTTACCATCAACGGCATCATATAAAACTGAAATTGTATTAAAATATATTTCCAGATTTCTAAAATGTTTAACTTCCTTTTCATTACACTGACAGAACTGGCAAACTTGTTATTAAGCCTAGTTGTGATTTGATCAACACTTCTTTTTTTTTTTTGCTCAGTATATAATTCCATGTGTGCTAAACCCTAGGTTACATGTCAGTTTTCTTTTTAATGTGAAAAGTAGTATTTTACAAATTCTATAAGTAGGTGGGTCTAAAATTTTGACTAGTACTTTATATGACATACTACTTTATTTTATTATTTTAACACACTATTGTGGTAGTATATGGTATTGTGGTAATATAATAATAATATCAATAAGAATACTTTTTAAATAATATTTTTTAGTGTTGTCTTTTGCCATACACATTAAGTCTAATATGTCATTCTGACTCTTGCGTTAAATTGGTAATGCAAGCACATTTGGGCAATGCATGCAAGAAAAGTTAAATGATGTTATATACAACATGCTTATTACATGGTTACATCAGTGTTTGCAAAAAATGTACGTATGACTATGTAAGCTCAGATTTATAAAGGATGTTGACTGTGCATCATTTTTCATTTTTAAAAACGTACTGTATTTTGAACAGACAGGATACCTCAGTCATATAAATTTATTAATAAATTTAATAAATGTATTTCCCATTGGGTGATGGACGTCAGCGCTATAGCCTATAGATGGGCCAGACAAATACCACTCTATGAGGAACAGCTCTTCTTTGTAGGTGTTTAGCTCCAAAAGTTCAACACTGTTGCTACCTGGGCATCATCTTGTACCTTCTCCAGGTTCTGCAGGGTAACATCACCCATCCCATTGGTGTAAGTATGATGATCATTTCTGCGCACCTTTTTGGTTAGTCCTAAGTTGAGTCCTGTTCTTCATGACATTATTGGCCTATGTGATCCAGGTGGTTCTCACTACCCCTAGTTACTTATTTAACTGTGGTTCTATCAGCCCCACGTGACCGCTGGAACATTGTTCTCCAGTACCTTGTCATTCAGAAAAAGCTGATATGGCAAGAACACAAAAAGAAGATTCCAGAAAAGGTATGTTGCATGACAGTGGGATTTATTGCAAATACTGTGTCATATGTCGCTGCATGACTTGTTGGAGAGTCTCATCATGAGTGCACACGCCCACAAGAAGGTAAATCTCAGCTGTGCTTCTGTTTTTTAAGAATGTCCATATTTGCTTACTTTGCCTTTTCTGAAGGTTGAACCTACAAACATTTAACTGAATTACTGATGGAAAGTAAAGTTGCATGATGTATTTCTACATAACCACCTCCTCACCAGGATACACTCGCTCTTCCACAATTGTAATGTTTTGCTTTAACATGAAGAACTTAAAAGAGATCCAAGGTGACCTCAAATATGGATGGAATAAAAAAAATTGATAATAGTGATGTTACATAACATTAATCCAAAGAGAAATGGAAAAAGAGGTATGCCAGTTTTACAGATGATTTTTGTTGTTTATTTAAAACAAGATTGACATTCACTTGCATTCTGCTCTAATCGAGCCCTGTTTTTACTTTATTTGTACCTTGACAGTCTTAACAAAACGTGAGCTTTCACTTGTCTCCATCACACTCTTTCCATCTTTTGCTGTCTGCTCTGTCACTGTTTGATCTGATGTGTTCACATTGACTGTGCAGTGCCACGTTCGACCTGGCTAAACTCTCTCTGGGGTAAAAATCACAGATTCCATATATAGCTATGAGTTAAAGTAGATGGACAAGTTTCAGTATGAGCAAAGAAAATGTGCATCATTCATAAGGAGATGTGTTTCAACACATTATAATACACACACCTTTTTTTTTTTAAACTATGGTTGAGTGGCACTGTAAAGTAAGTCGCCAGAGTGGCTGGTAAATTACGAGTCACCTGCCAGTGCCAAATTTAATCTCAAGCCTTGTTAATATAATCTGTAAATTTACACGTTAAACTCTCAGATTATTTCTCAGTTATTCATTTTAAAGCATATTATTCAGTAGCCACTATGAATTATTCCTTAACTGCAGTGAAAATAATAGGAAAATAATGTATTTATGTAGAGGAGTGAGAGATGTACAGTAAGTCTCGACACACTGATAGGTCCTGGGAAATTCACTTCCTGTTTAGTTACAGTCAAGTGATTAAGGAAAGCAGACTCTGTAATGCTTTAAGTGAAATCATTTTACAGCACATGATGTACAATTATTGTATAATAAGGACTTGTAATCAGCTATGTCTCATTAAAGAGGAAAGGATGCGAGTGAGTGACCCTTCTTCCGTGTGTGTGTGTGTGTGTGTGTGTGTGTGTGTGTGTTCTCCTCCCGTGGTAGACAGATCGCCGCGAGCTCATCTCCACTGACCTAAATTTCTGTCTTTTCCCTCTCTCTCTCTTTTTTTTTCCATCCGTTTCCTTTTTTCCCCTCATAAATGTGATGTAATGACCAAAGCAAGCAGGCAGGACAATAAGCCAGAGCAGACAAATGGACGTGTGCCGGACAGGGCAGACGGTCTCACGCTGGATAAAAAAAGGAGCTTTTTGTATTCCTATTCAAAAGGGCACAAAAAAATCTGTGTCAGTTCACCTGCGAAGTCAAATAGTTATGTTTTGGTTGGCTGTGTGAATTTGATGTGGTCTTTCAGGTTTGTATGTGTATTCAAAACAAACCTGGGGACAAATTACTAAAATGACCAAAAAGTCCATACGTGCAGGTCAGGAGTTGTATGAAAATATTTGTCCAGGATTACATACACAAAGCAAAACTACAGAATTACAGTGGGACATGAATGATTCATCTCTCAGCACCATATGGTGTCTAAAAACCCTGAAGCAAAAAGGAGTCTGTAGTGGCTAAAGGCTTTACTGTACTGACTAAAACCCAAGCCCTGCTTCTGCTCTTCTCTTCTCTTCTCTTCTGTTCTCTTCTCGTCTCTTCTTTTCGTTGTTTTCTAGAATCTCTTTTTATATTTTTTCTTATCGTCATGTTGTCTCAATCTTCTCCATGATCTCTTCTGATACTCCTGTATGTTTATCAGGCATTGTTTTCTCACAGTTTATCATTTTTATTCTTTTTTCTTCTGTTTTTATCTTTTGTCACTGTTCTCTTCACTTTACACAATCTCAGCTTCTTTACTATTCTGTTTTTATATTCTCTCAGTCAAATGCTTTTCTTCTTTCCTTCATTTCACTTTGAGTCTAAATGCGATATGATTTCTTATTTGTTTAATCCCATGTAACTGTCAACCGCATCATGAATTGGCATTCTCGTTCAGTGATTTTACTACCATGTGCTGAAAATAGCAGCAGAAATATTTCACCTAGCCTTGTTTTTAAGGTAAAACCACACTCCTGTAACACTTTTGCCCTTGAATCGACCACTAGGAAGTTAACTTCAATATAATTAGAGAAGTTTCTATTGAAAATAAAAATGAGGGCACGTTTCCTCAGAGGAATCAGCCCGTAAATCTCTAATGACACAACCCTTTTTTATTTTACACTGGAAACAAGCAGGTGTATTTGCAAGCAAAAGGGTTCTTCTTTTTCTTTTCTTTTTTTCCATGTAAGATTTGATGTCACATATATGGCTTTTTTTTCTCTTCAGCACCTTTCTGGTTATTTTTTTGATTATCAGTCAGTCATGAATAATTGAGCTATTCAGAATCAGTGTAAAGACCCATAATGTTATAAAACCTGCATGATAAATCAACTTATCTCGGGCAACATCATACTAAGAATTAATGAGTAGAAACGGATTGCCATAGTATCAGACAGAAAGAGGGAAAGAGAGAGAGAAATCCACTTGAGAAATATATAGAGAGATACCGACCACAAGTGACAGAGGCAATTTTCGGTGGAAAAATTACTCCATCATAATTTCAATCCCAAAAAGGATTGGAAAGAAAGCCCTGAAGGACCCCGCAGTGTCACCTTGAAAAATGGCGGAAGAAAAGAGCACCAAATTACACACACTCTCTCTCTCACACACATACACACATGCAGCAATTAAAAAGTGTGTGTCGTGTCTCATGGAACTTCTCAACAATGGTCCTTGCTTTATGTCTTTATGTAAAATGCTCCCAGTGCAAAGTGATCCAGTAAATAAGCTCCAACCAACATGAAAATAGAATAAATTACCAGATGACTCCGAACTTCCCACAGAAATGAAATGCGGTGATGGTTGATTTTATACTCATTTGATTGCAGGATAAAGCAGTGATGGTGTTTTACAAAAAAACAAGTGTATGGTAGACTGATGTCATATTGCATATCACGCAGCATCAACATTACCGCAGTTTTTTTTTTTTAAAAAAAGCCACATTTGGCTGTTTTATCCAGCTAACCAGATAAACACAACACAGGAGCACAAGTCTGCATAGAAATACATGCAGAAGAAATAGAGTGGGTTCAGAACATATTCATACTCCTTCAAAATGTATTGTCTTACAAATTAAAATCAACTAAATTGACTTTTTCATCCATTCATACACATTGAATTTATAATAATCCATAAATTCAAAGCTTTTTCTTTTATTGAAAAAGAAAAACTGAAAACTCATTTAAATCAGTATTCAGACCGTTTATTTAGCACTTTGTTAGCCTTTTTGGCAGCAATTACAGCTTGGAGTCTTCTTGGGTAAGTCACCACAAGCTTTGCACACCTGGATTGGGGCAATTTCTGTCACTCAAGGGCATTCAGAGACTGGTCCCAAAGCCACTCCAGTGTTGTCTTGGCTGTGTCCTTGAGGTTGTTGTTGTCCCATAGCATGACGCTGCCACCACCATGCTTCACTGTAGAGAGGATATTAGCAGTATGTGGTTTTCAACAGACGTAGTGTTTAGACATAGAGTTCAGCCCAACAAGTTAAATTTTTGTCTCATTAGACCAGAGAATCTTTTTCCTCATGCAGTCAGAGTCCTTTAAGTGCCTGCCAGATGCCTTTTACTAAGATGTGGCTTCTATTTAGCCATTCTACCATAAAGGCCTTATGATGAAGGATTTCTGAGATGGGTGTCTTTCTGACTGGTTCTGTCATCTCTGTGGAGGATCTGTGAAGCTCTGTTAGATTGGCCTTTGGGTTCTTGGTCACCTCCCTGACCAAGGCCGTTCTATCAGAGTTACTGAGTTTGGTCAGATGGGCAGCTCTCAGAAGAGTCCTGGTGGTCCCAAAGTTTTTCCACTTCACAATGGTGGAGCTTGCTGTTCCCCTGGAAACATCCAAAGCTTTAGAAATGGCTTTATACTCTTGCCCAGGCCTTGTGGAGATCTATAGAAAGTTCATTCATGGCTTGAATTAATTCATGACTCATCACATAAGTTTAAAATTTTAGATTTTTAATACATTTGCAAAAAATATCTAAAAACATGTTTGTTACTTTGTCATTATGGTTTATTATGTGGAATAGGGGACAAAAAGAAAATTTAATCCATTTTAAAATTGAATCCATGATACCATAAATTATGCAAAAAGTGATGTGTCCAGAGTATGTTCTGGCCCCACTGTATAGCTTTAAAATCAAATTTTATCCATTTATGGAAAGGTTGACAAAATGTTGTTTCCCCTTTAACTGTAAAGACATACTTTAAATAATTATTTGTGACATCAGTTAAGAATAAAACACAACAGGGCTTGCTGTTATATTAAAATAATCAATGACAGTAGTGTGATGCCACTCCATATTGCATGTCTCGAGGTGCTGTATTCCTCTTATACCACAGCAGTTTGCCAAAAAAAAAAATATTTAAAGAATGGAAGTTTATAGTTTTATGGTATTATACGTTTAATGCTGTAGAACATTCACAACAGTCATTCCTGTTATCATTTATATTGTAGTAGATCTAAACAGCCATTCTGTCACCATGTCTGCCTTTATGGTTAGAGAAGCAGCTTTGGGACCAAAAGGTCACCGGTTCGATTCCCTGGA
>JAOTRR010000030.1:16249223-16261555 GCA_028570945.1 Gogo arcuatus
TGTGTGTGTGTGTGTGTGTGTGTGTGTGTGTGTGTGTGTGTGTGTGTGTGTACGGCCCCCTGCTACCCTGACCAGGATAAAGTGTTTACTGATGAATAACTGAACTGAACATGCTATAATCATCCTATTTAGAAACAACAGACATAAAGATGACCTTTATGTGTATTATACTCTCTCTCTCTCTCTCTCTCTCTCTCTCTCTCTCTCTCTCTCTCTCTTCTACATTGTAGAACAATACTGAAGACATCAAAACTATAAAATAATATATAAAGCAAAAAAAATATTAAAAAAGCAAAAAAAAAACTAAATACGTTTCATATTTTAGATTCTTCAAAGCAGCCATCATTTACAATGGAGGCACAGGAATGCCATAAAAAAAGAATAAATCTGGAAAAGAATAAGAAAATGAATAAAAAAATAAAAAAATAAAAGAATAAGAAAATAAATGCTTTTCTTTATTGCTTTTTCTTTTTCCCTATTGCTATTGTAACTTGGCAATCCTGAGATTTGAAATCTTGACCTTCCAATATGACCACATTTACATTTCATTATTACTTTTACAGGATTAAATACTTTTTCTTTTTATACGAGTAATGCCTAATACCTGTACCAGTATTAATTTTAATAAAATTAATATCATAATATTAATTTTGCAGTTTAATTATTTTAACAGTTTTATTAACAAATCATTTTAGTTATTATTATTAGTAGTAGTAGTAGTAATTTCATTTCTAATGACTGTTTTAATATAAATAATATATATTTTTATTACTTTTACCATTTTATCTATTACTTCACTGCTTTTATTACTATGTATAGAATTTTTATTGCAATAACTTGTACTATTATATTATTTCATTCCTATTATGTACAATATTTTTATTCATTTTCGGTTTTTCCTCTTTTTTAATCTTGCTTATTATATTACCATTGAAGCTGTATTACAAATAATTAGGCTAGATTTATTTCTATTGCTTGTAATATATTACAGTATATTTCATTGCTTTTATTACCTTCATAAGTTTGCTACATTACTAGTATTACTCCTATTATTGCTATTAGTTACAATTTTATTACTATTACCCTTTACTATTAACTTTACTACTACTATCCTTACTTATTCATTTTATTTTCCTACTATTAATGATACAGTTTTAGTAGTATTACTCATATAGTAATAAATACAGATTAACAGTGTTTTATTCACATTTATTAGCTTTACATTTAAAACTTACATGCTGTCCGTTGCCTTTTTCCTTTCCTTTTTCATCTTTTTTGATTGATCATTTTCTTTAATGTTTTCTTGCTTAATTTCCATCTTCTTCTCTTCCTCTTCTTCTTCTTCTGCTACCTCCTGCTGTTTCTTGGTCCTCTTGTTCTTACTGTTATTTCTTTCCTTGGAAATCTCCACTACCTCTCCTCCTCTCTTTATCCCTTTCCTTTCACTGTTGTGAAGATAATCTGATTTTCTCTGCAGCCTCTGCACCTGTCCCTTTTCAACTTTACTCTTTCTTTCTCTCTTCTTTTTGTCCAACTCTTGTCGCTGCCTTCTTCCATCTATATCAACATAGTAAATGCTGTCACTTTTATCTCCTGCAAAAAAATAAATAAATAAAAATTTAAAAAAACATTGGTATTTTGTTTAGCTTATCAGCATCATATATTTGTCAGGTATAAACAATTATTAAGGAAAAGCTAAGTGTCTCTAAGAGTGTTTGTATATACCGTAGGGTCCAAAGGTCACCAAGCATTATTTAATCATTTATGGGGGGGAAAAACAATACAATTTAATATTTCTCTTTTTTCTGTGTTGTTGAGAAGGCATTATACTTCACTAATATAAGTCAAAACATTTTTACTTCTGACTAAAAGCAGTATTAAAGAGAGATTATAATGGATATCCTGCATAAAACATGGAGTGAATGGTGGTATTAATTTGCTTTACTAAATCCCATAAATAAGAGAGGAGTGTAGATGTAATACTATTTGTATTGAAATCTGTCTTCACATTAAAAAAAAATCTATAAGGGAAAAAGAGAAACAGTTCCTGGTACTGGTAGTTGACTTTTGGACCCTACTTAGCTTCCAAGTCATGTGCAATTGAAACATTATGGCCTACCATCATCCACATCAATGCTGACTGTAAAGACAAAATGAAAATGGCATTTAGACACGCACAAATAATTACAAGAGAAAGTACCAGATGTCCAGTGAAATAGGACAAGCTCATTAATGTGTATGAGAAGCTGCAAATGGGAGCTGTCTCTGGCACCATATTATTAAGAGTGAAGCATGAAAGCGTTGATTATTGCATTAATGTTACTATGTCAGTAAAGTTAATCTGCATGAAATGATCCTCATAAATAGCTGGAAAATATTAAATTAGATGTTTAATTTCAGTTTTCATTTTCTGATATTTGCATCTAGATGTGGTAAACAACTTAGAACATGGCACTTTTGGTGGCAGACAACCCAAATCTTAAGTGTAGCAAAAGTATATGAACAGATAATCTTAAAGTAAATTTACTTAATATTTACTAAAAACACTTTATATTTGGTTGCATATCCCTTGCTTGTAATAATTGTATCAAGCCGGCGACCCAGTGACATCAGTAAATTGTTGCATTATTATTCTGTGATGCTTTTTCAGGCTTGTACCACAGCTTCTTTCAGTTGTTATTTGCTTTGGCGGGTTTCTCCATTCAGTCTCTTCCTCAGGAGGTGAAATGCTGCAAAATCAGTTGAGTTAAGGTCTGGTGATTGACCTCTCCAGTCTAAACCTTCCACTTTTTCCCCCTGATGGAGTCCTTTGTTGTGGTGGCAGTGTGTTTTGGGTCATTGTCTTGCTGCATGATGAAGTTCCCTCAATTAGATTGGATGAATTGTCTGTAAATTGGCAGACAGAATGTTTCTGAAGACTTCTGAATCCATTCTACTGTTACCTTCATGAGTTACATCATCAATAAAGATTAGTGAGCCTGTTCCAGAAGCAGCCATGAAAGCCCAAGCCAGGATACTACCTCCACCATGCTTGACTGATGAGCGTGTATGTTGTGGAACATAAGCAGATCCTTTCTTTCTCCATCACTTTGATAGAGGTTCCACAACTTTTGTGGCTTATCTCTGTATTTCTTTGTGAATTCCAGTCTAGCCTTCTGATCCTTACTGCTGATGAATCTTTTATGGGGTTTATCTTCACAGCTCTCACAACGTTTTTCTCATCAACTGCTGTTGTTTTCCTTGGCCGACCTGTTTCATGTCAGGTTGTTAGTATACAAGTGGTTTCGTTCTTTTTCAGGACATTCCGAATTGTTGTACTGGCTATGCCCAATGCTTGAGAAATGGCTCTGATTGACTTTCCCTCTTTTCTCAACTTCAAAATGGTTTGCTTTATTTCCTATAGACAACTTTCTGGTCTTCATGTTGGTTTATCCTTTTTTTAACAGTCTTCAAAGGTGAAACCCAGGGCTCAAACCAAGAGTAGACATTCAGAGCTATTAATTGTTTAAACACTCAATCTAACAGGCACACCTGGGGAACAAGAAACACCTGTCAGTCACATTTTCCAACATTTCTGATCACTGAAAAATGGGTGCGTTCAAACAAAAAGTGCCATGTTCTATATTTTTTTCAAACACATCTAGATGTGAATGTCAGAAAATGAAAGCTGTTATTGTATCCCTTGTGTCCAGAGTAACCAAATCTGTGTATGCTGCAGAGATCATTACAAGTGTACTAGTGTCAAACAGCATGTACAAAGGGGCATTGAGGAGGTGTCTATCTGTGTCATTACACACCGTCAGGGTCTCTGGTTGAGGTCAAACGACCACTCATCCATACTTACTTCTACAATGCACAGACACACGCACACCACACACGCACACACGGCTGCATAGTTACACACAGGCAACCTCAAGATCAATATATATGATAGCTGTGATTATGTAAAAAAAATGTCAAATGATCAACTCTAGATATGCATTTGCATCATACTTTCATCTCACTCTACAACATCACTAGTGCAGCCCATGTCAAGTTCAAGTGCTTTATCCTCACCTACATAGTAAAACGTTCCTGAACCTACATAAGGACATAAGTGCCTATGTTACATTACTGGAGGAACCGCCTAGTGATACAAAAATCCTGTGGATATAAAGCTTAAAACCAAATTCTTTACGTGTTTATTGATGGTAGAATGAACTACCCAGCTCACTTCACTCAAAACTCTAAAGAAATACCTGAAGACTCGGCACTTCTACTGAAAAATAACCTTCTTGGTCTCGCAGAGGTGTATCTCTTTAATATAAATAACTTTAAAGAAGTCCTAGCTCTCCAGCGCTAGTCTTTGGTCTTCCTGTCTACAAATCACTTGCCATCCCTTGCCATCAGCAGAACCTTTAGTCTCACAAAAGTTGTACAACTGTACACAGATCTGAGCTTGGATTGAATTTCGTCTCACTTTGGATAAAAGTTGCTTTAGATAAAAGTATCTGTCAAATCATTAAAAGAACTCACATAACAGCCTGATAACTGATATTCAGTAGGAATTCAGTGTGAGTGAATCAATCAGACTTTGCTTGAAAACACAAATTCACTAATCACTAAAAAATAAGGAGCTCTCTAATAATGTTAATTGAAAGCAAAAACCCCAATTTACCGTCACTCTCCAATGTGATGAGCTTCTCTCTCGGCATTGTAGTCCTCAGTAACTTTGTACCTCTGTGTATGTGGGTCCGTTTAAGAAAAATAAGAAAAATGCTTTTGTATGTATGTGCGCATGTATGAAAGGTCAATACACCTAGCCAATCCGTGATCGGCCAGTGATGAGTAAAGAGCATGACGAGTTCACTTTTTGCAGCCATTGAGAGACCTCGTCCAGGAACAATAAGCACTCGAAACCCTAGAGCTGCTCAATTTCTCATCCTGTGAATTATTCAACACAATTATGACTCCCTTTTTTTGAAGACAAGGGGCGGATAATTATTCAGGATGAAATACATGCCCAAGGTGATACAGAAGGCCATGTCAGATGATTGATCTGCTGTGCTGATATAAATGTATTGAACTTATTTAGTGTGGGGAAAAATGGGATCGTACATTTGGCAAGTTAAATGGTTAAAAATTTGTTCTCTAAGTAGGCAAAATGGTGTGTCAGCATGGTGCCTCAGAATAACAACAAGCAAGCTTGAACTGGCATGCCATATTTCTCTCAATTGTTTCACTGATAAAATTAGCTGATTAATTAATAAAAATAATATTTTTCTTCTTTTTTAAGAAAAGACTTATGCATTTGGAGATACAATGTATGCAGAAAATCAACATGATGTGATCAGTATTCCAGCTCAGTCTAAATAAAAGAGCAAAAACTGAACAATCAACAACTAACAAACCAAAAAAATTAAAGTAGGAGGAATCTTAACCTAACCTTGACTGTGTAAATCTTTTCAGTGTCATCATGGAGAGCTATTTGGAAAGCTTTTGGATTAGGTTTCTGACATGTCAAAGAATGGCATTAAGGTGCAATTTATTATTTATGTTTGTATTATCAATTTTTTATTGGTCCGTGCAGGAGTACTAATGATAACTTATGTCAGGAAGTCAAAAAGAAGTTTTATTCAGGGGTTGTAAGTAGCTTCTGACACTGCAGGAGACTGGTTCTGACACTGGTGAAGTTGAAAAGCCTGGGACTGGCACTAGAAAAATATTAAATCTGTTTCTGATTTTGTGGAATGATCAGGACCTGGGAAAGAAACTGGAGAAGGAGCACAGGATTTCTACTAAGGAAGGCTCTGGAAAGTTGACACAGGGGATAGATTGAGTTGGGGGTGGAACTTGACCTTATCGAAACAGATTTATCCAAGCTGAAACATACTGAGTTGTCTCTACCCCCTGGACTTTTGTTTTGACTCAACCCAGGTAGGAGAAGCTGGATCAGGTGTGACTCCAACCCCCTGGACTTTTGGTTTTGCAGAGAAGGGTACTTGGATTGATTGACATTGTTGGTAGTTTGGCACCTGTGACATTGGACATTGGAGTAACAGGAGCTGGGACTGTCTTTGGGAAGAGACTGTAATTTGGGAATGATACTGGGGAAGAGTCATAACCTATGACTCAGAGCTGGACTGGGACCAAAAATCAGCCCTGGCATTTTGGCCCAGACTGGCCCACCATGACCGGCCCACCATCAGAAACCGTCCATCTTTTTGCAATCTTTTTCAACGTGTACTTTCTGTACGATTCCCCAAAATCACTACAAAACTATGTAATAAATGGAAAAGTGTAGGATTATAGAATTAAAATGTACTTGTCCCAAGAGTGAAATTTCCTGTCAAGAAAGTAAAGATACAACAATAAGCTGTAATACACTACTGATATTGGGAAAATAGCTGTTTATTTGATTAATGGATAATGGATGAAAGCATCAATTATATTTCTAAATATCATCCACATAAAGGCTTCACTCTTCATTGTCAATGTCATTTTTCATGAACAGTCTTAGATCATTGAATGAGGTGGGACTTGAACAATGGTCTTTGGAGTGTACTGAGCCTCACTCATGAAGTTACAATCTAATAATAATAAACAGTGTAACTAGATTTTCCAAAAAGAAGACGGGAGGAGATTTTTAGGATTTTAGGACGGAGATAGAAGCCTGGTTATCTTATATGAACAATAAATGAATAATTAGAGCAACATTTACAGGATATTAGTAAACCATCTGAAACACAGAGAGCTAGCTAGCTAACTAGTCATTAGCAAAGGTACCAGTGTTCACAAATAGCTACTATAATCTAACATTGACAAACTAGCTGTGCCTACGATCATGAAGTAAGCAAGCTAGCTAAATTGAGGTAGAGCAAGGTGTGCAGTTTGTTTTTGTTGTAATGTTGTCAAGCTATTTTTGCAAACGCTAGATAGCAGGCATAACCCGTTAGTGCACTTTTGCTGAACTTTATCAAGGGAAGCTTCATGGGATTCTGCATTTAACAGTAGCCTAATTACATGCAGAATAGATCTATGATTTGGTTACAGTCATCATCATTATCATCTTAATAATCATGACACACTCCCTGTTGAGCCATATTAGCTTGTGCTCACATCTTCAATTTCTAGTCTTTCCTCGGCTTGCATACTCTCACCCTCACTTCCGTCCTGTTCTTCTCACTCTCACCCATCACTTCTATTTCTACCTCCCAACTTTGCCCACTACTAGTGGCAAATTGCAGCTGCCACTGCTGTAGAAGGTCCTGCAGCAAACATATGTCAATTTTCCACATTTGACAGCATCTGCGTCAAGGGCCTGTCTTTTCTTCACCTGCAACTTCTCTGCACCACCTTTTTGCTTAGGCTTATCCATGTTTGACACACTGTTAATTGTAGAACCCCAAGGGGGAGGTGCCTTGTAAGATGGGAATGGGCCATTGGGCCAACCCAGTGTCAGTCAAGAAACCAACCAATGGACCACTCTGTCTGCTTTATAGGCCAATCATAATTAATTAATTAATAACATTTTTTTTGCAGGCCCTAAAGATGCACTGGCCCACTGGAAAAGTGCCTGGTAAGCAAGACAGCCAGTCCAGTACTGCTAAGACTAATACTGGGGATGGTACAGGGCTTAGAACTGACAAAGGGAGGGAGTGCAAGGTCTGGGATTGACACTGGGGAATGTTCAGAAACTAGGACTGACAGTGGGAAATGTTCATAGTCTGGGAATGGTACTGGAAAGGGAGCAATCAGGAATATTCAGACAAATACTGCCTCTTGGAAAGAGCAGGGAAAGATGCTGAGGCAGGATCAGAACTTGAGACTGACTCTGGGGAAGGAGCAGTACCTGAGAGTGATACTGAGGAATGTTCAAGAGCTATGAATGAGACTGGAATAAGTTCAGGCCAAGGGACTGATACAAGGGAAGGAGCAGGGCCTCCATCAGACACAAGCTTAAGGATAAAGGAAGGTAGAACAATGTCTGGAACTGACACTGTGTAATATTCATAACCTGCGACTGACAATGGGGAATGTTAATAACCTGGGAATGGTACTGGAAAAGGAGCAGTCAGGAATATTCCGACCAATACTGCCTCTTGGAAAGATCAGGGAATGATCTGCTACTGATACTGGTTAAGATGTGGGCCATGGGATTGATATTGGAAAAGGAGCAGAAAAGGAGCAGTGCCTGAAACTTCCACTGGTGCAGGATCAAGACTTAAGGCTGACACTGGGGAAGGAGCAGGACCTGGGGCTAATACTGAGGAATGATCAGGACCTGTGAAGGGTATGGGAAAAGTTTCAGGACCTGGGATTGATACTGGGGAAGGAGCTGATCCTTAGATGGGCACTAGAGAAGGAACATGGCCTTGTATAGAGAAGAATTGGAATAAAATGTAGATGGGGCTAAACCTGGGATGGATATTTGGGAAGGAGCAGGGCTTGAAATTGAAACAGGGAAATAGAACAAGATCTAGGTCTAACAATAGGGCATTTTCAGGACCTGGGACAGTCACTGGGCAATGGGACTGCCAGTGGAAAGGAGACTGGGACTTGGACTGATACTGGGAAAGGAGCAGGTCTGGTACTGGTATTAAGAATTAAGTAGGTTCAGGACCTGGAACTACCTCTGGGAATGAAAGGATCAGGGTCTTGAATAGATGAAAGCCTTGGAGTCGCAGTGGACCCAGAGCCTACCTGGGAATACCCCAGTCCATCACAGGGCACCATGCACACACACACACACACACACACTTAGTTTCAATATAGAGTAGCCAATCCTTTAAGAGGTGGGAGCGAACGAGAATTCAGAGGAAACCTACATGGACACAGGGAGAAGTTCCACACAGAATGGGGACCAGCAAAATCCTAATCTAATAACCACAATTTCAAAGTATACTGCAAAAAGGATACAAAAAAGCACCTCCATGAGCTTCTCTATTTCCATTGCCCATATTGTGCAGCTTTTCAATGAGAACCATTTCTGTTAATCATATACTTTTACATTAAATATAGGAATTAAAATTGAAAAATGCCTAAAACAGTGCAGCATCTTCCATTTCATTCACTGCATAATTGTTGTTTATTATTAAATTAGTTCACTCTGTTATGAAAAAATATCTCCATCTTTCTAACCTGCATTTGTTTAGCCTCTGTATCTTTGGGAAGTGTATGTATGAGCATTGCTACAGCTCTGTGTGCTCAGTAAATATATAAAAAGACATGCAAATGGAAGAAGGCGGCAATGGGAACTCTCTAATCAGCAGTTCAATTACACTGAAAAACACAGGCAGCTCTGAAAAGCCCAAACAGCTCAGGGCTGGGAACATGTGGAGGTGTGTGTGTGTTTGAGAGAGAGAGAGAGAGAGCGAGAGAGAGAGCGAGAAAGTACTGTGCACTGGCAGTACATTGTGTCCCTGTCTGTCACCATGATTGCAAGATTAACGACTCACAACATGCACACACCTACACACTTAGATACTTCTTTGCTAGCATAATAATATCTACTGAATGTAAAGGGTGTGTGTGTGTGAGAAAGAGAGGGTGGGGGGGTGGACAATGTTTTAAACATGAGGCAAAAAGATCGAAAGAACCACAACAAACCATGAGTGGAATACATGTGAGGGGGTGGAGTCTCGAGCCCAAATGTGTTGGGGGGCGGGGTTATAATAAGCCATTCTCAATGGCAGTGACAGCACTTCTTATCTCAGTCTCTCTGTCTCTGACTCACAGAAGTGATGAGTAAGCGTTATTAGTGTACCTCGTAGATTCCTGTCGTTACACACACACAAGGACTGGGCATGGAGGCCGATGCCCTACTGAGGCTGTTCAAAATATACATCTTTTATACTTAGATAAGATTACTGTGTTTTTATTTATTTATTTGTTTATTTATTTATTTATTTATTTTATTTGACCTTTATTTAATCAGGCAAGTCACTAAGAACAAGATTCTTATTTACAGTGGCGGCCTGTGTGTGTAGGGGGGCATGTTTATGTGCGTCAGTGAAGTTTGCAAATCTGCTGTAATCCCATCTTATAAGTGAACTTCCTGTGTCAACAGCCATGCTTAAATTGAAACACACACACACAGGTAAAACTTCAGGTAAAACCAGACAGCCACCATGTTTTTTTTTTATTCTATTACTGAATATGTTGCTTTCTTTAAAAACATACAAACATTACTCTTTAACATTTACCTTTTTTGTAAAAGCCATATAAATTTATTCTTGGAAGCAATACCTACAACACGCTGCTTAGTAAGTCTCCAGCTTTAATCTCTTCTTTCCGTCCTTCCCTCACATGACCCATACGGTCAAACATGGCTGCTACGGCCTGCTTACATCCCCTGACTTGTGTAATAAGGATTAACTCAGCGAATTCATACAGGATAGAGAAAATAAGCCTTGTCCCACCAGCAAAACATAATCATTCTGTCATGTTTCCCACGGTGGCCTTGAGCTTTTCACTGACCCGCTACATGTTATTTGTGCAATTGTACTGATTTGCTCACAGACTTTCCAGACATTATTAAGCTAAGTAATGGACCATGTTGGTCAGTTAGGGGATCCCCTCGTGAAAATATCTAGCTTTGACTCTCTAACTACGCACTCAGTATATTCTTATATTACTCACTAATAACTTACACAGGGTGGACTTGCGTGATGGATGTTCCACATGAACAAACTTTTAAAAAGTGTGTAATTCTTGATATGGGGAAGTTTTCTGTAAGGAGTCTCCAGTGTTAGCACCTCATAACATTCAGTACATTTACATGCACATTATATGCACATTCCACTATTATTCCGAATAGGAAAATATTCGGAATTTGATACAGGTCATCTTGTTTAATTTGTACTGACATACTGTAAATATGAGAGCTTTTCCTAGGTTATCTGTAAAGCTTAATGATGCCAAGGGCAGGAGAATAAGAGAAAAAAACTGATCCCAGGTCAGCTATGATTCCCAAGAGGCACAGAGACAGGCATACCACTAATTCCTTTTAGTACTAATCTCACATCAGCAAACAGCTGGATCATAACTAAATAAAAACATCAAAACTGATCTCAGGTCACTCTAAACCTAGAGGAGGTGCAGGAACCCTATGAGAACATTAGCACCCATAGTGTGTGTGTGTGTGTGTGTGTAATTGGCACCTGTTAATACTCACCTCTCCAGCTGTTTCTAGGTCAGTTACACGTTGTTAAACATGCTCCTTCCTGACAACAGCAGCTAAAGGTATTAGGCAGTTGTCATGACACCTGTGCATGTGGCAAATGGCGTTGTGCTTTTGGAGATCTCTCTAAACATTTGCAGTATTCACAGAGGATGGTCACTAAATGCCAGCACTTTGTAGCTGTAGGTTTTCCACCACAGGAAAGTCCTCAGGACATACAACTTATTCAGTACCATTACAAGCTGCTTTTTTTGTCATAAACTTAAGAGAAATAAACAAGTAGAATTCAGCACCAAAGGCGTCAACGGGAATACCTCTGCCGCCAAGTCTAGTCCTTCTTGTTATTAATAAGTATGCCTCAAATAACCTTAAAATCTATTTCAAACAGGAAGGAAGCTATTGAAGAAAAACTGTTTCAGATATTTGACCTTGGATCAGTTGATCTGCTGGTTAGATCTCAGACACTCCATTAAACAGCGAGGCAGCATTTCAAAACTGATACTGGTAAAAGGAAATAATAGGTGTATCTAGCAATAATAAAATTAATATAAGCAGCATAACCGATCTCAGGTCACGCTAAAACTACAGGATGAACAAGAACAGTGCGCTCTTAAAGTAAGACGGAGAAATATTAGTTGCTCATATTGTCTGTGTAGTGTAAGTGTAAGGTATCTTAGGAGATAAAAGGGGTAAAATGTACATTATTCACACTAGTTTTGAAAACAGCAAAACTGATCACAGATCAGTGTCCTGTAATAATAATAATAAATCACTTTTTTATTATAGTATAATTCACAAGCAGGTAAAACATCACCTTATTAACAGGAAACTATGTATAACGTATTTTACACACACACACACACACACACACACACACACAATACATCAAATATATGTATAAAAAATGGGAAAAGGGAAACCAGGCACAGTGTGGTGGGTTTTTTATTCTGTACATTTTTATTTACAATACTATTTTTTTTGCATTAATGGTAAGTAAAACGATTAAATGCAATACATAAATATGAACAGGTTTTCTTTTGTACAAATTTGCATATAACTAATAGCTGAAATTAAAACTCAAGAGATACATACGGTTTCGTCACTCCTGGAGCCATTACAGAAAACACACACACACACACACACACACACACACACACACACACACACACAC
>JAOTRR010000030.1:16303688-16313719 GCA_028570945.1 Gogo arcuatus
ACAAAATTGGAAAAAAAATTTTTAATAATTTACAAAAATTTTAGAGGGGGGCTTTTTGTAAGTTCAAGTCCTAACAATGCACATCGTAATAGTGGCTAGGACTTAAGAGAGCAAAATTGGCCGTACTCTCAGGGTGGGAAGGGCTCATGTATGCAGAAGAGAGCATATAGCGCTTTCCTCCTTTTAAAAAAAGTTAAAAACATCACAACATCTGCAGTCTCTCTCAGCAAGATGACCGCATTATGACATCATTTTTCACATTATTGATATTGCATCCTCATCTCCTCCATTTTTGTCGCAGGAGATTACATTTTATTACACACAATGATGTGCACATGACTAATCTGATACCATTAGAAAGCACTTGGGTCCGTTCAATTCTTAAATCTGATTGGTCAGAAGGTGTTGATTTTATTTTTCTATTGCAGCAGCTCTGGCAGTAGTTCCTGTTTGGTTGGGGGGTGGGAATCAATTTTTTTTTGCGCTCGTTAGCTAACACGTCATCGTTTCTATCGTAACAACTTGCACAGCAACTCCAGTCTCTAAGTGTAATAGTAATCAGCTTTAAAAAAAAAAAAAAAAAAAGTGTTGCAGTTTAACAAAGCCATCAGAATCAGAATCATGTAATTGTTGATGTGCAATTTTCAGTTATTTCTCCTTCATGGAAGGAGTCTCCAGTGCCAGCACTTTATAAACATCCAGTCAGGAAGTTTTCCGCCATAGGAAAGTCTTCAGGACAGAGGAGTTCTTGGTAGCAGGTCGAACTGTTTGTTTTTGTCTTGCTAACTTGTCTCATGGACGTTCCACAACGTTCAATGTAACAATAAACGTTTAACAGTAAGTTGTGTAACGGTGTAACGGAAATACTTCCGAACATGCTGTTATTGGAACATGATCAACTGCAGGGTGATGACAGTAATGCCACTTTGTCCTGAGCCGCATCACACATCGTATCATTGATCGTTTTCCTATAAAAGCACACCACCAAGAAGTGTTTGGTCTTTTTCCTTATGAATACGATTACGATCCTCTCCTGGCTCTGCTTTATTGGTGAAACAGTGCAGTGTCTCAGTGAAACATGCCGCTTTGTGAAATGCTCATTGATACAATCACTTAAATTCAATCAGAGCAGTTAAATCCCTTCCTGAGCGAGCCATTTCAAAGCGATCTTCTGTGCTCGCTACTTAATTTTTTTCCCTGTATTACATTAATGTTCTCTCAGATTTATTTATTTATTTATTTATTTATTTAAAGTATGTGAGAAGAAACACGACCACACTGCTCTCAGACTCTGGCTTCTGTGGTTTCTTCTAAAAGGCCTTTAGGCCACATAATGTGTATGTGAGTCACAGGAAATGGTGGAAAAGAACTTTTCTAATTCTCAAATGTTTCACACGTCATGCCACGTCACTTATTGCACTTTAAAATATGTGGTGCCTTCACACGTCTCCTTCACAGCTATCGCACCCGAGACGCAGCAAGTACAAGCAACGCAATGGAATTCAAGGGTGTTAATACTTTAATCTTTAGTCTTCAGTCAGGTGATCTTCAAAATCCAACAAAAATGCAAGGAGTCATGTGTTTTCTGTTGCTGATTCTCACAGATGGTGCAATAAGTAAAGAATAAAACGTTTTAGGAAGCCAAAGTGAATTATTTTCCTATAACAGCACATCATGAAGAGCTTCGTCTTATACCGCAAAGATTTTTCCAACAATTGCAATTTTAAAATTTATTAACGAATGATTGACATTATACTTTATAACTGTTTATAGTTACGTTTAATGTTGTGGAACGTCTGTGAAGCAAGTTAGTTCCTCTTATCACTTGCGCTATAGACAGCCATTGTTTTGTTTTCTTTCTCTTGAAGTTATCGATGGAAAACAGCGTCAATTTTCATTTTGGAAATCGTAATCAGTCGGGAAAAATCCATAAAACAGGAAGTGGCTTTTTGTGCATGGGAGCAAGATCTGCTCTGTTGGTGACCTTTGACTCTGCTGGCTAACGTTATTATCCAAGTCCCCAGGCTAGTAATTTTATGATGCGTTTTCCTGGATATATTGGACAGATTCCCAGCAGGCTTTATTGAGTTTATGATTCACTGGTAAGTCGGCTACAGCTGAATTCTGGAAAACAGCCAAGAAATTAAGCCAAATTGGGTTTGCCTATAACATAGAAAAGAAAACATGAATATAATTGAGCAAAAACGACAGATGTTTTTAACGGTCTATTGGAGCTTGCCTTGTTGTTTTTCAACAACCGCAGCTGGAAAAAAAGTCTATTCTGCCTTAAAATCTGATGACAGCAGCAAAATCTTGAAAATGTTTAAACGACTAAAAGAAGACTTTAATAACCAGAAGTTTAGTGAACAGAACAGAACAGAAGTGAGTGAGTGAAACAGCGAGGATCGTGTTTAAACAAGACTTTTTTTTTTACCTCAGGTGATGAGACAGAAACTGGTGTAGATGATGATAATCAAAGTGAGAACTCGTTTCTCTTTATAATCTGTCAGTAAGGTGGTTTTTCCATGAGTAGCTATTCATTTTTAATTCGAGGTAGGTGTGGTGTCTCGGTGGAAATGGAGTTTGGTCTTTGAAGAAATGGAATTTTCCTTCCTTTTAAAAAAAAAAAAAAAAATTGTAATAATGTGTGTATATATGTTTTATATTATATTATAGTATAGTATATTAAAACCAGAATGTAAATTGTTAGAACTTCTGCCTGAGACACAAATGCACAAGAGGAGAACATTCAGGGAAGTCTGTGGTTTCAGAACGATGAATAGTCTAAGATTGTCCACGTGAAAGACTTTCCAAGATCACCACACAATTGTACGACATGTGAATTGTACTTACTTCCAGGATGAATCATAAACCCGTATCCAGGAAATCAGCATGTACCTTTACACGTAGAGACAGGTGTGTTTAGTAATCTGCTGTGTGTTGTTGCTACTCTATTTTTTTTGTTCATGTAAAGAATGAATCACCTGTCGCTGAGTGAGCTGTGCTGCCTGTTCTGCTGCCCGCCATGCCCTAGCAGGATTGCCTCAAAGCTGGCATTCCTGCCTCCGGAGCCGACGTACACGCTGCTGAGCGACGAAAGTGGCACACGCTGGACGCTGCACCTGTCCGAACGCGCCGATTGGCAATACTCTGCGCGCGAGAAGGACTCCATCGAGTGCTTTATGACACGCACGGTGCGTGGCAACCGCATCGCCTGCATGTTCGTCCGCTGCTCGCCGAGCGCTCGCTACACGCTGCTGTTCTCGCACGGTAACGCCGTCGACCTCGGACAGATGAGCAGCTTCTATGTGGGGCTTGGCTCGCGCATCAACTGCAACATCTTCTCCTACGACTACTCGGGCTACGGCGCCAGCTCAGGGAAACCGTCTGAAAAGAACCTCTACGCTGACGTTGATGCAGCATGGCACGCCCTCCGATCCAGGTGAGCTTTCCCACCCATGTTCACTAAGCGCCGCCCCAGGATCTGCAGTGGCTCATAGCATCTATAAAATGACCCTCAGAAGGCGTATAAGGCCATGGCTTAATCCATTATATATATTTTTTTAATCATGTTCTACAGATCTTCCAGGATATTTGTACAAGTAAGGAATAAAAAAATTGACACTTGCACCTTTAATTTTCTATAACAGTAGATCTGACGGTAGTGCAGCAGGACAGATTAGGGGTAGGACCCTGAAGGAAGATGTATCTCCGGAAACAGGGTGGTTTATGAACCTGATTGTACTTTCCTCATTTTAGTTTCCCGCATTTGTTTGCTTCACATGAAGCCCGAAGTAACACTGACTTCCAACTCCACCCATAGATTCCCAGGTCCCCTCCCCCTCAGCTGTGGATTTGATTTGGATGAGAGAATGTTAGCTTGGACAATGTGTGCTGTTTCGGTCACATTCAAGAGGATTTGTTAGGATTTTTGAAACTGCATTATTGGGGAGAGAGAGAGAGAGAGGTCACAAGAACTCAGTAGTTCAGCTAGAAATTGTAACAAGAAAGATACAAAACAGTGTGTGTGTGTACACACACACACACACACACACACGGATGGATTCTTGCAGAACAGCAACATGCGTTCATGTAACAGTGTGTTAAAATGGTTTGTGTGTGTTGTCAGCAAGGACAGCTGCTGCTCTCAGACGCTGTGTGTCCTCATTTGTCCCAGAGGGCCTGCAGGGACAGACATACTTCAGTAAACGGTGAAACTGCTGATCTGTGGTGTGTACAGTTTCAACTGGTCCTGAATCAGGAAGTAGTTTTTTTAATCTTTTTTTTTTTTTTTTTTTTTAATAAACAAAAGGTTGCTGCAGACTTTAAGATGCACTTCCTTAAAGGTGCAATAGTCTTTTTTTTTTTTTTTTTTTTTTTTTTTTTTTTTTTTTTTTTTTTTTTTTTTTTTTCTTTCTTTTTTAATAATTCCTCACTTGTGCAAATAACCTGGAAGATATGATGGGGGGAACAAACCTACAATGGATTAAGTCATGGCTTTAGCAAAAGTGTATTAAGTGGCTGAGAAAACCTGTTTGGAAATGCTGGACGCTTCCTGTCAGTCATTTTATAGACACTATCATCTACAGGTCACTGTAGGTCCTGGGGGCGGAGCCTTGTGAACAAAGACTGATCTTCCCTAATGCATCTTTTAAATTCTGTCTGTTTTGGGGGGAAAAGTCAATTTTAATGTGCAATCTGGAGTCTGATTCTTGGGGAATGTGCGGGTTTGATGTTGGAACTGTGTAGCCTGTTTGTGTTTACACCCTGAACAAAACTCAAATCTCTCTTATCAGTGTCTAAGGAGTGTGACTGCTGTGTTCTACTTCGTCACTGTAGTGGTACAGCTTTAGTCTGCAACAATGAGCTGTGTGTATGAGAGACTTTTCAGATTTGTAATCGTGCTTTCTCGCTGTCACTTCCTTTTTTTTTTTTTTTTTTTTTAGCAAACAAGGAAGTACAGTGCAGCGCACTAATCTAAGTGCGCTAAAATCTATCATTTTATCAATGGCACAAACACGATATCCTGGTCCATGTTGTGACGGCGAGTCCTTACTGTCACTTCCAGGTCATGGTGTTCATCGTGAATATATACAGCACATTACATTGCTGTAGATGTACAAGTAATAAGGGTTGGGGGCATGCTGTTATAGAAACATAATCAGCGACAGGGTGGTGTGATGCAGCCTGAAGGAAAAAATAGTCAGTTTTACTCAAAGTTGATTATTTTCCTATAACAGTACAGGCTGCATCAATTTACCAATGACTCCTCATGCTTTCTATCCATTTATAGTTGCATTTAATGTTCTGGAAAGCCTGCGAAGCAAGAACAAAAACATTTATGTGGAGCATCTTCCATATGAGGAGACAGTGAGGGATGCGTTTTCTGACAGCTGGTCGAACGACAGGAGCGTTCGACATTAATGTGTGTGATGTAACATCCCCAAAATCATCCCCACTGTCGAGCGAGCGAGCGAGAGTGAGTGAGGGAGAGAGGGAGGGACAAATGTATGCACAGAGAGATGCAAGTTGTATTGCAGGTTAACCTGACCTTGTTTTCCATCCACCACCACCTTTAACTGGGTTTATCCTCCATTTTGGGTTTTTCCTCTGCCACATTTCAGCTTCGCACAGGATTAATCCATCACCCTGGTACCGTGGGCCGTAATCCGTGCGAGAAAAGCTCCCATACAGAAACCTGAGGCTTTATAGGAGCAGCTATGTCTGCAAATTGTCGCCGAGTGATGATAAATCATGCCACGTCAGCAAAACCAAAATGGTTATAAAGTTATTGAGATATAGTTAATGACGTCCCAGAGCTGTTATACAATGAAACGTGTAAGATTTTAAAAATATGGTTTGTTAGAGATTTTCTTCAACTACTGTCTTTTTAACGTGTGCTTTAAACAAAAATCTAATCAGATAATGTAGTGTATAAATTGAAGCAAGTGTTTGTGCTTTGTGTAGTATCACATTGAAAAACAGGAAACGGCCAAGTGATGTTCTCTACTCTTGGTTAGTAGGGCATTACACACTATCTACAGTGTGTGTTTAGATAATCATACATATTGCATCTGCTGGGACTTTAACCACGTTTTACAATGACAATGAAGACTTTCTTCAGAAATGTAAGAAGCTTCAGGCTTATTGAGAGAAGGCGTGCATTCACTGCTAAACAATCCAGTGTTAAGACCCAGAAATTCTTTGGTGATCACTTATCATCCCACTTTAAAATCCTCCAGGACAATCACAAGACTGCTCTCTTCCCTCCCCTCATGTGGAACTGTAAGTATACTGCGGACATTTTAAATGATTGGAGGTTAAGGACAGCAGTTTAGAGTAAATCTTTAAAGATACACAGTATGCACTTCCTGAGGAAAAGATATTGGAGGATATTGTGTGATTGACAAGGAAAGGTACAGTGTTTGAATACAACACTGTGGGATGTGTGGTTATAGGGAAATAATCAACTTCAGAATGGTAACACTATGGTAATCTGCTTCATCAACTAGGTTTGAAGAATTCATGTCTTGTCTTTCCTGTGAGTGGTATCGTTGCTCTGTCTCAGGCCTCCTGTCTGAGGTCTGGGAGTTTGAGGGCGCGGCGCAATGTTTTGCTGTTCCTAGGAATGTGCTATTCTGGCCCGAGATCACTGTTGTCATTCCTGGAATCTGTTGGAGCCGCTGTTCCAGTTTAGGGTTAACAACCTCAATGGGAAATGTTTGGCTTTAACATAGTTCTGCTTTCAGTCTCTGATATTTCTCCAGCTTCTTGTATCACTTCCTTTGGGATAGCCACTGTGTCTGGTTAGTTCATTATTACTCATCTTTTATCTATGTAAAGTTCCCACAGAATCATAGTGTTCTTTTCTCTCCTACTCTCTGTGGTTTTGCTCTTTTGGACTTGGGAGTGGTTAACAATCCCTATACAATGCCTGCTATGCAGTCCCTGGCTGCACCTCTCCGTGTATGCTGCATCTGTCTCCACCCAGCTACGATTTGCCTGGGTGTTTCATCTCGGATCCGGTCTGGTAGTAGGAGGTGGAGGTGGTGGAGATGGGCTTGATGGTAGACTTGAGGTAGTGGACTGGGGTTAGTGGATGTTGGTGACAATGATGGAGGTGGTGAAGAGAAAGCGGTATCGATGGGGTGGGGTTGGTAGATCTTGGAGGGGTGGATGGTGAGGATGTGGATGTCTCAGTTAATGGGGATGGTGCAGGGGTGGGTAGTGCAGTTACTGGTGGGAGATGTAATGGACAGTGTTGGATGATGGTGTGGAAGGTGGTGCTGTGGACAGTGGATTTGGTGGAGTCTGTAGGCGACAGGGTGGATGGGGGAGCCTGTAGGCAAGGGCGACGGGGTGGAGATGGTATCCACATTATTTCAGTTGGGTTAGTAGATGTGGGATTGGTGTTGTGTGTGGTGGTGGTGTTTGTTTGTTTGTTTGTTTGTTTGTTTTTTAACAATTTTCTCCCAATTTGTGTTCCTTTGCAGTCTTGATGAGATGGACGCTTTTCAGTTGCGCCACTTTTTTAACAATAAATTTGAATGGAAAGGGCAGAAACTTGGAATCGTATGAATAAAGAGAAATGTGTTAAAGGGAAGATGATGTAGCGTGTGTGTGTGTGTGTGTGTGTGTTTTAGTCTCCTCGGGGACAGGATACTTTGTCTGATGCTTTTTTTTAATGACACAATTTAATTTCTCAGGTTTCAGCTGTCAAACTTCCAGTTATGTGTATGATACATCGTGTCCTGTAGGGAAATGATGCTTGTTCTGTTGTCTTAAGTTTGCACATGTCTCTCAATGGTGTGTGTAGATGAGACCCAGACCTCGGTGTGTGTTTATGTAGTCCGGGGTGTTGCTCAGTGCACACAGTGAGAGAGATGGATCCACCCTGCTACCTGTCTTGACAGGTGAGTCAGCAATGAGTAAGCAGGCGTGTCTGTTTGAACTGAACACGCACACAGATCCAGACACATTGTTGTGTGTAGCTGGAGAGCAGGTTGCTCAGAGAACCCCTGTAGCAGCACGTTGGCTGTGAGTAAGCG
This sequence comes from Gogo arcuatus, assembly GCA_028570945.1. NCBI lineage: Eukaryota > Metazoa > Chordata > Actinopteri > Siluriformes > Anchariidae > Gogo > Gogo arcuatus. The sequence goes on from JAOTRR010000030.1 coordinate 16,311,737, forward strand.
GCAGATACGCTGGAGGAAGTCTCGTCTGATCAGGAGAGATCCATCGGTCACATCAGTGAAAGAAATAATGGAGGAAAAGGGAAGCAAGACGGCATCAGAGAGCAGGGAAGAGGTCTGGGAAATATGGCAGCATGAGGAAAAGAGAAAATAAGCCAGAAAAGATGGAGAGGCATTAAAACAAAATGAAGGAAGTGAGAGAGAAGTAGAGAAAGGAGAGTGACTGAGAGAATGGGGGAATGGGGTAGCGAGAGAGAGAGAGAGCAAAAGGTGTAGACTAGGTTGGAGAGAGACTTGTAGCATGGAGAATGATGAAGAGGTACAGCAAAGGAGAGTTAATAGGAAAGACATATATATATTTAAGAGAACTAAAAAAAAGCCAGAAGAAAAGGGAAAGAAATGAAATAGAAAAGAAGAGAAGCATGGGAATAAGACACAAAAAAAAGGGAAGTAAGAAGGAAAAGAAAGAAATCAAGAAAAAATGCAAAGAAAGAATAGATAAACAAAGAGTTAGAAAGAAAAGACAGAATTGTGAGGGGGTGAGAGAGAAAGATGAAGGATGGGAGGAAGGAACAAAGAGACTGACAGAGACCAAGAAGGGGGGGGAGAGATGGTATGAGTTAGTGGATATTGGAGATGGGGTGGAGGGGGAGATAGAGACTTGGGGATAGAGGGAAGATAGAAGCAGAGGAGGGAGGAATAGAGAGAGAGACAGATGAACAGAGCTACAGAGAGAGATGGAGCAGGAAAGTCATTAAGAAAGAAGGAATCAGAGAGATGTATGAAAGACCGCAGGGAGGGCGGAGGTGTGGAGCGCTGTCTGGTTTGTGAGGGAGGAGAAGGTGGAGATCAGGTCACTGACGACGTTCAACACAGCAGCGCCGAACTGATTTACACTCCTCTTTAATCGAACCAGTTTCATTTTCCTTTTTTTTGTTTTCTGTGTGCCTGGGGAGGGACAGAGGAGCAGGGGTCGGGAATGCCAAATTAAATATTGATCGGTCACCTGGCAACCAATTTTCCAATAAGTTCTGAGGGGGCTGTCCCCGTGAACTCTTGTCCAGGAAGTAGGGAGAGAGGGAAAAAAAACAACAAAAAAACTTGATTCTACTGCACAGTTTCTCACAACCTGTATTTTCTCCCCGTGTACGTGTGGTTTTTTTTTTTTTGTTTGTTTTTTTGTTTTTTTTGTTTTGTTTTTTTAAAAGTCAGAGCCAAGCTGTGATGTGAAAGTGAAGGTGGGGAGAGCGAGGGGGGGTGTTGATGTCAGAGAACCGTGGTCGCAATCCCGACAGCCAATAAGTCGATTTCTACTCAATTCAAGCTTGAATTTTTTTTTTTTTTAAATTTTATTCTATTATCATTCTAGAAGGAAGCAGAATGATCTGACGTGAGACGGTGCAGTGTGTTGAGCTGGATGACTAGCTGTTGTGTAACGTGGCAGCTAGTCCTACTACAGTCGGCTTTTTCCATTTGGTCTGTGTGTTTTAGTTTTTATTTGCATGTCAACGACCGTAACATTTGTCTACTGGGAGTCAACGCTCTTGTGATCATGAGTGTCCGTCAGTAATTAATCCTCCTACATTTAGGAGTGTCAGTGGGCTTGTTTGCATTTACGCATGTGATTTGAGGAAGTACTATAAATTTAAAAAAGAAAAGAAGAGAAAAAAAAAATAAAAATTGAAAAGTGAAAGTTGTATGTTTGTGGCTGTGTTTCATTTCTCAGGTACGGTATAAGGCCAGAGAACGTGATCGTGTACGGACAGAGTATTGGGACGGTGCCGTCTGTGGATCTGGCCGCCCGTTACGAGAGCGCCGCCGTCATCCTGCACTCTCCGCTTACCTCAGGCATGCGGGTGGCCTTCCCCGACACCAAGAAGACGTACTGCTTCGACGCCTTCCCCAAGTATGTCCTTCCTTTCCGTTCCTCCCTCCTGAGGCTGAAAGCTGTGTCTCAAATCTGAGGTTTATATATATTTAGGATCG
>JAOTRR010000030.1:16319774-16331192 GCA_028570945.1 Gogo arcuatus
CACTGCTTCAGATGGGTTAAATGCAGAGGAGGAATTTCACTGTGCGAGAGTACATCTGACAAAAATAAAGGCTTTGGCCTTGGTTCTTCTTCTTGTCATTCATCATAACAGCGTTTTCAAATATCATTTTATACCACAGTGCAGAATTCTCTATCCATTCTCTATCTATTCTGATTGGTCAGAAGGTGTTGATTAATTTTCTATTTCTGACAATAATAATAATTTCAAGGCAAATCACAAGGTTTATCATCAATGTGCTCATTAATCATTCATTGTTATCGTTTCTATAGTAACACAGGGTCTTGTATGATGGATGTGCCACATAAACATTTTTTTTTAAATGTGTATAATTGTTGACATGAAGTTTTCTGTAAGAAGTCATTTATTTAACATTTATGGAAGGAGTCTCCAGTGTCAGTGCTTTGTAACACTGTCACTTTCAGTAAGTGCTCTATCCTGGTGTGAGGAAACCTGAGAACCCTGAGGAAACCCACACGTACACGGGGAGAAAATACAGGCTGCTGAGGGAACGATTCATATCGACTAAATTATAGCGGCTATGACGTAAGTGGTAACTTGTTTCGCAGACATTCCACAACATTAAATGTAACTGGAAATGGATAAAAAGTACTCGTCATGGTTTAAGAGGTAAAAATGGTTAGGGGTAATGAAAGAGGAATAAAACACTTTTGATAGGTAAGTTATAGGACTTTGGTGAGGTAACAGTGACTGTCTCATCACACCACCCCATGGATGATTATTTTCCTATAACAGCACACCCCCAAGTGTTTCATTCCTTACACATGACATAACTGTTAGATTTTAGATGAATGTCTGAAAAAATATATTGCTGTATTCTCTATACAAAAGGTTAAAGTTTAAATATACGCCTTTAGAACACATTTAAAGGTGCGTGGCTTTAAAAATATATACGGTAAATGATTAAGATGTAAAAAATAAGAATGAAGAAAAAAGCGTTAACGATACGTTTAGGCACGTGTTGCGTGACGTATGAGCTCGGAAGCTCCGCCCCCCTTCCCACAGACCGCTGCGCGCGGCTCCTGTTAGTTCATTTCCTCTCGGACGCGCTGTTGGATTAAATTACCCAAAAAACATGAAACCAAAATTATAAAACAGATAAACAGAAGTCATACTGGAGAGGTTTTTACATTATTATTTTTTATTTTTGTTTCCACGAGGCCTGAAAATGGCGAGCGCGAGCGCGGAGTGAGTCTCGCGGAAGGTAAGAGGAGAAACAAAACGGCTCCAGTCCAGTAACAGTGTATCACAGGGGGAAGGTTTACAGCCGATTTGTGCAGAAATATAACTACCTCCTGCTATTAAAGTTGCTAAAACTCCGTATTTGCCTCGTTAGCTCCTGTTAAATCCGCTGTAATGTGTAGTTCCAGCTCTCAGAGCTGTAATAGTCATAAATCTTTGACATGAAGCCGAACAGCAGCTGAGCAGCTCTCACAGAAGTTACACCAATAACAAACTAGTACAGAAGCAGGATTAACAGACACTGAAATAAGCAAAAAAGTAAGGGCTAACATTAACACTACATATACACTTTTTAGGTTTAAAGTGCCTCTGAAATAAAAACAAATTAGGTGTGTCAGAGTTTTGTGTATCAGTTCCTTAGTGTTGTGGACAGCCATATGGTAGTATATCTAACAGAAACAAACAAAAACGAGAAAAGTTTGGGAGATGATCATTTCAAGATGTCACTTTTGACCACAAAAACCCAAACCAAAACAAACAACAACAAACATTTTAATGAATCATTCTGTACTCGTCTTGTGTTTGTCCAATTAAACTCGCTCTAGAACGTTGTGTCCCGCCCATGGGGGCGTGTCTTCCACTACTACACTTGTGAAGTGATAGCTTGCTAGCTGCAGACATGGTTCAAGTGTGTTTTTGGCTACGCATTTTCCCAGATGTTTCCCTTTTCCAAACATATCTTCCTTGAGTAAAAAATTTGGAGAGTGGAATTCGTTTACGTTCACATATAACTGGAATTGGAGGAGTGACTGATTTACAACATGATTCCGTCTTTATACACTGTTGGGTCTTTTCCATTAGTAAAAGTCAGTAATATAATTTTATCTACCACTCATACCCCTTTTCGACCAACAGGGAACGTGTTCTTGAACCAGTTCCATTCAGGATTCTTTGAACCTTGGTGCCAGCTAGTGAACCAGCCCACGTTTTCACCAGTTTTGAGCAGAACTGTTGTAATCAAGGATGCGTCGTGAATGGACAGCGTTGCACAATTCACAATGGGAGTAAACGGTAGTAGCAACATAGCAGAGTGCATTGATTACCTGCGAGCTTTTGTTCTGTTTTTACAGATATTTGTTTTCGGTCCATTTCTCTGAAGATGTATCCCTTTCTGTAGCGTTCTCCATTGCTGCACTCCGCTTCCCGTCCAAGCTAATGACACACCCACTGATGACGTCATGGTTCTTGTTGTAAAAACCAGCTATATTTTGGTTCGTGCTGGGAACCAACTTTTCAGGTTCCAAACCCATTTATTGTTGTTCGAAATGCCCTGAATGGTTCAAAATTTGGTGCGCAAACAAAAACGGAACCCGTTCCCTGTTGGTCAAAAAGGGGTAACAGATGTGTCCGATGTCTCCCAGTATCTGCTCTCTCGCTGACTTTAGACGTCGACTCAAACATGTACAGCATAAAGGTCATAACACACAGTGTGATTTGATTTTTTTTTCATCTGAATTTTTTTTTTCAAACAACTATCCTGTAAATGAAAACTTCCACATCAAAGGCGAATGTTTTCGTGTGTGTAAAAAGCAATGTTTATTTTTCGCAGCAGGTTCTAATATTTTGTCCGTGAAAGGAACGCATTCAGCCAATCAGGGCGCAGGTTGTGGAAAGGTCATCGCACTGCTGTGTCTATGGTCCGTAGCCTACTTTGTGATGTGGTGAAGCTTGCTATCAGTCTCAGCAACTCCTCAACTCGTGAACCAAGCAATGCAACTCTCCACGTGCTTGTCTACTTCTCAGGATAGGATGTACCCAACATTTTCTCCCCCCCTTTTTTGTAAAAGCACAAGCACCAGTTCATCATCACTTGTCGACTCCTCCATTGTCACGCGATTGTTTTTGTGGAATGCTCACATAATCGCGGTGCATTAAATGTTAATATTAATGTTCCTTTAAATTTGTCAACAATTTTTTTTGCACTTTCGCATTATTTATTTGCGTCGTGCTGTATGTGTAAAGACCTTAACTCCGAAAACACATCGTCTGAGCATGAAAGTGAATCGGCGCCAGTGAGAAACCGTCCCCAGGCTCTCGTTAAACTCTTCGCTGATCCCCATATTCAGCTAGTCCACTAAGCTACTGTCAGGTTCTAAGAGTCACTGGGGGTGTGTGTGGCATATCTGAAATGCTATTGGTTAGTGTGGAAATCAAGTCGAGCACTTCAGCACTCTGTCATCTGACTTCCTGTCTCAAAAGGAAATATATCAGCATGCGGAATCAAATCACAGTCATTTCATTGAGAATTAAAGACTGCACTATAGGGATGGACCCGATACCAGGTTTCCATTTTTGATACTGATATTAAGGCTCTGTGTGTCAGCCGATATCTAATCCTGATTTGATATTGATGATCTGTTACTATTGGTATCCGGTCTGTCTTTAACATTTAATGTAATAAATCCGACTGCAAACAAGTTGCGTCTAACTAGTCGTCTGATCCCTGATGGGCATTTCTGTATGTAAGGATGTATCATGACATTGGCCTTTCCTGACAAGCATGAAACATATTTCTGAATAATTCCCAATACCATTAGCGTGGGTTGTTGAACACTTTTGCGTTCATTGCGCTGGGCAGAAAGTCTCCTGACCTGCATTTACTCCTGATAATATCATGCTTTTCGGATGGGATCTAATTGGATACAGATGATCTGATTGGATAATTAGCTGCAGCTGACCTGTTTGACCAATTGGCTCATGTGAAGCAGCGTTTATCCTCCATTTACCCCCAGCTGCTGTTTCTACACCATGAGGCGTGTGTCGTAGGGCTGCACAATGTATCACTTGTTAATTGTTGTTGAAACAAAAGCATGTTGTTGCGATATCTGTATTATGGCAGTGTTCACATACAGGCTTGAAATTTTCATCTCAACTGTGCCACGTTAGATTTTTTTTTTCTCATCATGCGATCACACTGATCCAATTTGTTCACGTGCTTCTAAACTGGACACAGATCAGATGCATACATGCGCATAAGTGTCAGTGTTTGAAAAATGATTAGACTATAATAGCTGCGAAAATGCAGACAGTCTCGCATCCTGGCTGTCCGGGACTTGGACAGTGATGAAGGCTTGTGCTGGCAGCTTGTTCATTTTGCTACCGTAAATATGACATATTTTAATGACATGCAGCTGCATGAATGTGACATTCATTTTGAAAATTTAGGTCGTTTCAGAGCAGAGTTCTGTTCATAGTACGGGTCAAATCCAAACACAAATGGTTGAGGTTGAACAATTGGATTTGAAAAAAAAAAATCTGAATTATGGAATAATGCAAACATAGCCTTGGCGTGTGTTTGTCTAGGATTGAGGGGGTGGACTCTCTCTCTCTCTCTCCGTCTCTCTCTCTCTGTTTTGACTTAATGTGTGCCATGTGTTTGTGTAAATACCTTGAAAATGTAAAAATTCCACACATGGGCGCATTCCATCAAAACACTTGGTGCCAAACAGCAGCCTGAAACTGAGAGTGGTTTAGCTGCAGGTACTGTTGCATAACTGGATTGTCTGGACTGGTTGTCCTGACTTGACTACAGAAAACGAATGGAAAATTTACACGATCTAAAATGTATTGGTTTGTTTAATGGTTTTATTTTCCCCTCCCCTCTCGTCCTGTAGAAAGTGCCAGCCAGCTGCACCATGCAGGGGAACAGAGGCCCCGGCCGTCTTCCCCAATTAACGACTCCGTCCACTGGATCCACGCCTTACACTCTGACTCGGGTTGTGCCTGTGAGATCTCCGCCCCCTCTCAAAGCCCCTCCGCCGCCACCAGCATGTCCAAAACCGTTGGCTCCGCCTCCAGCACGACCGCCTGTCGGTCGCCTCCCAGAGGTCCGCAACCGGCAGCAGATGAAAAATACATACATCTGCACTGGAATCTGCTTTGGCATGTTCTTCCTCACACTCATCCTCGTCTTCAGTCTTAGTTCCGGCCAAGACTTCGATGGTGAGACACTACTGTAGTACTGTATTTACTAGAATGTCAAAATAGTAACGTTTTTCAAGCATAAACCACACTCAGGACATGCCATGATGATCCAATGGTCTCCCAGTTTTCTAGATGCTTTTATCTAAATGTCTAGTATTCAGACCCATTATTCAGTACTTTGTAAACACCTTTGGCAGTGATTACAGCTTTGAGTCTTCTTGGGTAAGTCTCAAGCTTTGCACAACTAGATTCTCTGCAGATCTTCTCAAGCTCAGTCAGATTTGATGGGAAGCATCTCTGAACTGCAGTCTTCAGGTCTTCAGAGAAGTCCTTTGGGCTTTGGCTGGGCTGCTCAAGGACATTCAGAGACCTGAAGCCACTCTAGCATTGCCCTGCCCGTATTCTTTGTGTCGTTGTTGTGCTGAAAGTTGGACCTTCGCCCCAGGCTGAGGTCGTGTGCACTCTTGAGCAGGTATTCAAGAACTTATCATCATCTTTTTTTTTTCAATTTTGACCAGTCACCTTGACCTTGCTGCTGAGAAGCACCCCATAGCATGATGCTGCCACCACCATGCTTCACCATAGGGATGGTATTAGCCAGGTGTTGAGTGGTACCTGCTTTTTTTTTTTTGACAGATATAGTTCAACTCAAAGAATTCAGTTTTTGTCTCCCTTAAGTGCCATATGCTCTTTACTCGGGAGTGGCTTCTGTTTAGCCATTCTACCATGAAGACCTGATTGATGGAGTAATCGTGAGGTGGTTGGTAACATATGAAGTTACATTTTGCTTTAATAATAATAATAATTCTCATGTGTGAAACAGATTCTTGGTGAGCAGGAATCAAGAATTTGTATCCAAATGGGAACATGCACTCTGAGATACATGTAACTATGTAGCATTGTGCAGACAGTATGTAAAATAAAAATATTGCGACCTAGTGCAACCTTTTTTTTCTCTAAGCAATCAAAATTTAAAGAGGTTTATCTTTGACTTATAATCTGGAAATTATTGTATTTAATACAGCAGGATATGTTTGTTGTGTTGATGCACATATTTTGAAGTCATCTTAGCAGTCTCTCTCATGCATTTTTAGAAATGTACATTAATTTTGAAAAAACAGCAACGACCAAAACATCCTGTATTACTCCACATGCATGTTTCTCAGTAAGCAGACTTTCTGCAGGTTTTCATTAGCTCCATAAACACTCAGTAAGCTTCCTCTAAATCCAACCAACAGAGCAGCACAGATTCTGTTTCCACGCAGCATGAGACGTTTGATCCACTGAACATTTGAAACACTCTCCTCCTAATAAAGTCCTGTCCTATTCTAACTACACATTAAGCACTTTGCGCTGTAAAGCCCTTGTCTAGTATAGCTGACAGGGGACTTGTTTCTGAGCAAACCTGTATTCGTTGCTTAAGTTTTCATTCAAGTGCAGTTACTCTGAACAGTCTTCTGAAACAATAAGCTGTTGTAATAAGCATGAACTGTTTGTTCTGTGTGCTAAAGAGAACTGTCCAGACCACAACCTGACGCTGAGTAACTGGAACCCGGGACAAAACCCAAAAAAGGCTGTGGTGGTGCGTAATGGACAATGGTTCAAACTAATTGCTTCAGCCACCCTCCACTCCCTCACCATCCAATCAGGAGGTAAGGTGTGATCATGTGACTCTGCAGACTTTTCATTTTCAGCTACTTTTCCTGCCTACTCTGAATTACCGAATAATTTCGGTGTCTTCACAGGGTTGGTGGTGTTTGCTGATAATAAAGAAGGTTCAAACAACATTACTCTACGAACAAATTTCATTTTAATTGAAGAAGGAGGTGCCCTTCACATCGGTGCCCCAAAGTGTCGCTATCGTTCCCATGCCACTATCACGCTGGTGGGCCGCTCGGATGATGCCTCCGTTTCTCCCGTGCCCAGTTTCGGACGCAAGTTTGTGGGTGTGCGTCCCGGTGGCACTCTGGAGCTTCACGGCTTGGAGCGGCCATCCTGGACTCTACTGACACGCACTGTGCCTGCCACAGGCCTGGTAGCGGGCAGCTACGCCTTCCAGAGGAACTTCAGCCGGGGGATCAACCTTCGTGTGGTGGACCAGGACACGGGCGCTTTGCTAAGCGCTGAACGCTTCGACACATACGAGTCACAGAACGACAGCAGGAAGCTGACCCAGATGCTGCGGTTGCTGCCACACGGGCGCATCGTTGCTCTTGCAGTGGGGGACTCGGCCGCCAAGAACCTCCTGGACGAGACTAAGAGGACCATCCAGGACCTTCTGGGCAGCTACTACGTTCATGATCTCAAATACAGGTACGTGTATCATAAAGCGCCAAAATATTATCGTGAAACGAAAGTAAAAATGAGTAGATCTGAGTGTGAGCAATGGAAGTCTGGAGTTTCCCAAAGGTCCTGGGAGTTTAAGGGGTTAAAAGGGTTCATATACAAATGGAGCTAATTAACTACAGCAGTATAAAGAGCTAACAATCATATAATGTTAATGATTTCATATATATATATATATATATATATATATAATGCTAATGATGTTGAATACAGGTCTGATACAAATCTGATACTGGGTATACTGGGCCAAAACGCCTGACTAGATCAGATCTGACGTATTTTGCTTCTTCACATCTCCAGACCCCCCATTACATGATATCAAAGACACAGAGAGCTGACATGAGATGTTATAGTCTTATGAGAGGGGTTTGTCTTACAGGCAAAAGATTTTCTATGATGTTTTGGGCGTTATAGTGATAGATATTTGTGTAGCTGTTATATTAGTCTGCTGAGACGAGTGGCAGAGGAAATGAAACTAACATGTTTTGTTTGATAGCTGTGGGTGAGGCTGGATATGGAAAGTGTCTTGGTGTTTCATTACCAGTTGCTTCATTCTGTTCAGCCCTGACTACACTCTTGTGCAAAAAAAATATCTCAATGTCCTTTTCTTTTCTTTCCTTTCTTTTTTTTGTCATAAACGTGTTGCAAATCGTTCCAAGTTAGGACGTCATTTCATGTGCAGACCTGATAACCTTTGAGCAGGAGTACACTGCTCAAAAATACACAAAAAGAGCAGTAATCTGGTTTCCCTCTAATAAAATGGCAGGTGAGCCACCTGACACCTGAATCTGGAACGACTGCATATAATTGTGTATTGAACGCTCTGATATTAACCGACACCCCTGGAAGTCCCGCCCCCTTTCCATCATCTCGCATAAATCTCTGAATACACTTTACACAGCTTCCTGACAGCCGTTCTGTCATCTGTGTCTGTGTCATTTTATTTAATACAAAATGGAACAACGTTACGTGTTGTGTGCTTTTTTTTAAAATTAACTTTTTGTTCATTGTTAAACTAAAACAAACTAAATTTCATGCACAGTGTATTGGAGAGATAATGCCAGACATATTGAGATCTACTTAAAGTACAGGAACACACACATGTACACATGTTAAGGCCTCCAATGTGGAACCAATTGAGGTATTTGCCACATCCGCACTGTAATGGGTGGCTAATAGGTCTTGGTTTCTCTGCAGCACTAAACCGAACTCCATCCTGGAATCTTACTTTGGAAAAAAAAATATGGAAGAAAAAGGGTCCAGTAACCTTTGCCATGTTTCCGCTCTCTGTATTTGTACAGGAAAGCACTGCTGGAAGGTTAGACAGGCGTGTGTCCAGGATGTGTGCTGAAAAATGAGCTGACTTGTGTTTCTGTGTAAGAAGTCTGAACAAAACACAAGGCCTATAATGACCTAGCAACCAGAACAAGCTGAAAGGGCAGCGCGCGCACACACACACACACACGTAGTGTGGAGTGGCATTAGGAAGCCTGACACAAACTTTTGCACCCATTGAGCTCTAAACTGCTTAAACACACACTCTCTCTCTCTCTCTCTCTCTCCCCCCACCCCCTCCCTTCCACTCATCTCAAAAACCCTGACTTGATGGTGCCTTTGAAGACTTGGCATGAACCCTCACCAGCGCCCCCTCACACAAACAGAAACATCTGGCACCAAATTCTGTAAACTTGCATAACATATAGGCCAAGTTCCCTCCTCTCTACAGTTTGCACCACACACACTTCCTGATACCTCAGCGCACACTGGGGGGTGTAATGGGTGTATGTGTGATTCATGAGCACAATGACATCAGGCAGCTTTCTGGTCAGAGAACTTAGATCAGAGTCTTAATGTGACTTTTAAAAAGGACCATTGTGGTTATTATTAGAACTGTTTTCAATTGACTTTCGGGAAAACCAGCATAGAAACATCAAGTTCGTACATTCAGAGGGTAACATGATGAAGGTGTGCCCGCAGTTCTTCATTATGTTACACACATTTCATCAGCAAGCACAATTGTAAAAGACACCCACACGGACATTTTGACCGCACTCCTAATAAAGCTAAAACCGGCCCGCAATCCACACAATACGGTACGATTTAGATTGTTAAGGCACCAAGTTAGAGAACTTAGTTCAGAATCACTTATATTATAGCAGCTATAAACATTCCTTCACCAGTTTCTCCTTTTTTCCTCCTTTTTAAAGAGACAAAAAAAACCCACAGCTTGTTACAGACAAAACCATAAAGTGACTATAACAAAGACAAATGGATGACAAGCTCCAGTTTTATGCTTGCATGTTGACATTTTTTTCTTAATTTCTTTTTATATTTTTGTGGGAATAACACCGACCCTGCTGTAATCTGATTAAAGAAACAATAAGCCTTTAAACAGTTTTTTTCCTGGATTGGTTTTGTGTGACTTGCATGTTGGAACTCGGTGCTGTTTCCTGTCATGTGCCAGAAACCAACGCCTAAACCAACGTCTCACCGATCCATCTGAACTCTCACAATACCCAGGTGGCTCATCTTTTCATTCAACAGGAAATAGCTGTCATTGCTTGCATTTTATGTGACTTTGATGGGAAAAGGATAAATCCTTCCCTTTCTGGAAGGGGGGGGGGGTGCTGTGATTGTCAGAGGAAGGGTGTTTACTTTTATTTCTTTGGCAGACCTTTTGCATTTGAGGCACTGACTCTCTGGAGAAAGATAGACTTTTGCACACCATAAGCATACAAGTTGTTTGAGTTTGTCCATCTTTTTAGGGGATTTTTCTTCAGTGCTAAATTGTTTCTGAGATGAAGAAGGATTGCAAATGAGGTGTTTTGAGGCAAGTTTTTTTTTTCTTTTCAGAAGCACTCATTTTTATCTACATCTCTTAACTGGACTTTCGGAACCTGCCACTCATGGAAATAGAAATAAAGTGTGACTAAGAATTAACACCAGCTGAAAGTAGCAGTAGCATTTAATAACAGAAGCTAAATAAAGCTTAACTAGCCTGTAAAACACTCACTCCAGTGGCACTTTTTCTTGTAAGCTTCACAGGGACACACTTGGGCTAGGCATCTTCTATTTTACATTTCTGTCAAAGACTGGAAGTCATCCTGTGGTGTGTGAGTGTGTGGGAGAGATGGTATATCATTACCCACTGGCACAGACTGGTTTTTCACCCTTGAAGTCAAGCATGATGTAATTTGTTATACATGTCTTGCAGTTCAGTTAGCATTACAACTATGGATTGCAGTGTGCTTATGCACGCTGTTGTGGTGTTAGTGCTTGTAGAGGAAGGAAGAGACTAATTTTGTTGACTTCACCTTTCCTGAAGCCTGATGCTTGGGGTGAGCCAGGGCCATTTCCGCTTCCTCACTGTGGACTGATTGGTGTCAACACTTCATAATGCAGGGAGCTGAGCAGAGTTCGGCTTCGTGTAGAATTGATCTTTTCAGCATGAGATAACAGTGAAGAATACCTAGTTTATGTCCTTGAAGAAGCATCGGGTTAATGGTATGCACTAGGGTTGTTCCGATGGACAATGCCATCTTCCTCGCCGATGGCTAACAGTCATTACCATGTTGAGCCAGCATTATGACTGCCCCACCAACAAACTACCTGCCCCCTGGAACTCAACACAAGTTTAAATCTCAAGGTTTCTGGCCAGAAATATGAACATGTTCACCTTTTCTGGCCTTAATAGGCTGCAGAGTTGGAGTAACAACACTGCCCGCTGTGCTGAACACACGTTCAGATGGAGCACTGGTAGCACATATGCACAAACATTTACAGCTCTGGAAAGAATTAAGAGACACCTTCAATTTTTTCTTAAATCAGCATCTCTATGTCTGGCAGCCATTTCATTCCAGTGTCTGT
>JAOTRR010000030.1:16331292-16345487 GCA_028570945.1 Gogo arcuatus
AATAGTAAAACCAGAGAAACTGATCATTTTGCAGTGGTCTCTTAATTTTTTTCCAGAGCTGTATATGTGAAGCTGGCCATAAGAGGAAACCGTCCCTGGTTAGCATTCCACCACGTTAGTGGGTCATCTTCTCCATCAGTTGCCATTTCCTGTAGGTACATTTTCATCTCTGCTTCAGCTTTTTGATTAGCAGTGACTGCTGTAGCTGCTCTTTTCCAAAGAAGCCTTCCAAATGAACCTTTCCTTCTTAGGCTTGGTGCCAGCACCTGATTCCTCTTCCTCTTCCCTCACTTGTGCAGAACCAGGTGTTGGACTTGAGTGTGTTACTGCTGCTACCACCATCTCTGCTACCAGTTCTGTTTTTGTGGCACTTAACTTAGGTTTGCTTCATATGGTCCCCTCAGGCCAAGCAGTGTTGCTTTGCACATCATCCTCTGGGGGCATCATTGCCATATTTGCCTTCCATCGTCTCCACGATGATGTGATTCAGGTCGGCTGTGAATTTGGCATCCTGTTCTGACTCCTTCAGCACACCACCGTTCAGGAGGAAAGTTCACCAACAGAAGTGAGGAAACGGTAACATAGTTTTCTCCTGAGAGAATATCTGTGAACTCTGCTACTGGCTTCATCCCCCTGTTGACCTCTTCCAGGGCACTTATGTCCTGCCATGTAAGCTGTTCGAATGAGCGATGACTTTTGTCCTGAGTAAACACCCGTCTGATGGCCTGCACCTGCTCCAGGATTCTCTCCACCATTTGCTGTTTTAAGCTCCATCATGTTGCACAGTCCTGTCAGGAATAACATTCAGCCACAGGCTATTAAAAACTCCTAAGTAACTATAGTGAGGCTCTTTAGCTCACATAATGAACCCCATATAGGCCTAAACTACCACATAGGCTATTTGCAATGCACACATTTATGTTTTTCTAACCACCGCTGATGAAAAGGTACAAATAGCCTCCCATGTGGTGATTACACAATGTCAAATCAGCGCTTAGTTATGCAAGTCATTCATGTTTGTCTGTGTGTCTGCTCACACACTTGCACTGGTGTAATAGACTACTGTGTCCTTTAAATAGCTTATTTTGTGAAGCTGTTTAGTATGCGCATATAGTTTTACGTTTTGGAAATCGACACTTATTAGATTATTGCAATTAGCTAGGTATGTAATTAGCCCGCACTTTTTTAATTACCGTGATCATGGAGTGCTTCTTCTTTAACCAGCTGTTGGAGAAAGCAGCACTGATTGCCTGGCAAACTCCGATTGCTCAATCAGTGCTGGCCTGCTTCTGCTGAAGTGAGTTGTTTATGGAAATGTTCAGATTGTGACCAAAACAATTTAACCACAACTATTTTAACTGCCTGATGGTCGCCACAATATTGGCCCCATTATCCGTAGTTATGCAGGAGATTTTTCTTTGATTCCATCCACATTTCGATTCCAGTGTCCACTCTCTGCTGACATAATGTGTGGTCACTGACATGTAAGGCAGCTGGACCACATGTCCATTGTCAGGGTCAAATATTCCACTTCATCCAGCACTGCTGAAATGTTTGCTCTGATGTCGTTGTACAACTTTGGGACTGCAGTCTTTGAGAAGTTGTTCCAACCTGGCAGCTCATACTCCTTGGCAAATGTCTGCAGCATAGCCTTAAATGCACTCTACCATATTCTCTACCATATTAACAGAAACCATTTTTTTTTGCTAGGTAGCAAGTTCCAGCATTAGTGCACTGCTTCCATCTTTCACTGTCACGTTTGTACTTTGTACTTTTTCAAAAGCCACAGATCTGGTTGGTGGTTGGTAGCTAGATGTTTTGCTAGGGCCAGTTGCATCATGGCAATCTAACATATTCTGTGGGATGGCTTACACACAAATGGTAGTGAAGATTCATCGTCTGTCCATCTTTTGTGTGGATTCCATTAGCACAAATCCTACACACCACTTAAGACATGTCTCTTGGCTTTCCGTTTTCATTAGGCCAAACCCCAAAGTACTGCTAGTTGGGTGAATTGGTACCTTTTTTTAGCGACCAGGTTTGTTGATGCTATTATTACATCACAAATATTAGTCTATTTAAAATATTTTTATATAATCAGCTGATTTGCTTAATGAGGTAGCTTAAGCATAGGCTATAGACGGTATGTGCTGATGTCACTTTCCCACTGGAATATGCCCCCTCAGTCAGACTGAGTGGCAAACTTGTTGCAACATGTTTCCCTTTAGTTGGGGCAGCTGCGAAACCAGGAGTAAAACAAACAATTATCTGCTTAAATTAACATTCCTAAACCAACAGTATCATGAAGACCAAATAAATATCCAAGCAAGTTTGGGACAAAGTCCTAGGCACTCCATAAAGCAGGGCTTTATGGAAGATTGGAGAGAAGGAATCCATTATAAAAACAGCCATATGAAATCTCTTTTGGAGACTCTGAAAATGTGTTGGGGGTGGGGGAGGTTTTCTGGTCTGGTGAAACCAAAATTGAAGTTTTGGGCTTTGGCACCAAGCGTCCTGTTTGACGGAAAGACCAGAAACACTGTTCTCACAGTGAAGCATGGTGGTGGGAGCATTGTCAGCACAGACTGGGAAGCTAGTCAGAATTGCAGGTAAGATGGATGGAGCCAAATCCAGGACAGTCCTAGGAGAAACCCTGTTCCAATCTGCAAGAGACTTGATACTAGCGTGGAAGTTCACCTTACAATAGCACGATGACCCTAAACACACTGCCGAATCTACACTTGAGTGGTATAAATCCAAGAAGCTGAATGTGTTGAAGGGCCCAGACTTTAATCCAAATCTGTGGTGAAGTCTGAAAGTTGCTGTTCATCAACTACGCCCTCCATTCAGTCTGACAGCACTTGAGCAGGTTAGTCAGGAAGGATGGACAACAAGCTGATAGACATATTTCACATTAGTGCAACTTCACCATTTGTATCTTTGTATCCACCCAGATCTAGATTATAGGCATAAAGACGGCTGTGTGATTTGGACAAAAATAGCATATTGTGATTGTTTTTGCTACAGTGTGATTGTGATGGGCTTTGCAATATATAATCAGAAACTGGTCAACATGAGATGTGCCATTTACGCAAGGTCAGCCTGCATTTTTAGTTCAACCAAATTGAAAGATAGCATGATAAATTAGGAAAGTGATAAATTGACAGAAGTTAGCATTACAGAATTTTATTTGTGGATTATTTAAAATCTGTTTGTATTTTTTTCTCTTTCGCAGGCAGGCGTGGGCACTGGTATCCGTGGTTGGTGGAGGAAACGGCTCCTGCTCAGAGGATGTACGTGAACACGAGAACCATGACACGGGGGGAAAGGCGCTGGCTCGCCGTGAATTTGTCACTGTGGATGGCATGCGATTCTTTGTGTCTGCCTACAGCGAGTGGTGGAATGGCAAGTTACAAAATCGCATCAAATCACAGCACAATGATCACCAACACAGCCACTGAACCCTCCTTTAAAATACCACTAGTGCTTCCAGAAGGTGGGGAAACAGTAGGGTCCTAAATCATGTCAAACTAAATGGCTTGACTTCAAGGACTTACACATCCTCATTAAACACTTCTTTTTCAAAGGAGACATTTTATTAGCACTACTGCGAGCATGTTATTCTATCTCCATTTCTGACAACACTGCAGAGTTAGCGTTCACTAATATTAAATGAACTGCCCTGGTTTTTAGTATGTTATAATTGCAAAATGTAAAAAATAAAAACACCTGGGGGGAGGGTGCTGTTAAAGGAAAATAATCAAAAACAGGGATCAGAGTTACTGTTACCACGTCAAAGTTGTTCATTTTCCAATAACAGCATGGCCTGAAGTGTTTTATTCCTCTTATACCAAATGCTAATAATAATAATTTCCTCACCAGCCTCTCTTTTTTTCTCTCAATGTTAATAAGACCAAAAATAAAACACCAAAACAAGAAGCACTGTATTATGTTAGAAAAGAAATGGAAAGAACAAACTCCTGAAGACTTTCCCATAGTGGAAAACCTAAAGTTAGTTATTACTATAGAAACAAACATGATCTGTCTTGAAACCAGAACTGCTGTAATGGAAAACTAATCACCTTTCTGACCAATCAGAATCAAGAATTGATAAAATAAAATTGTTCAGAGCCTTATGATTTTCCCCTTAACATTTTCTCTGATTATTCTTTTTTTTTTTTTCTAATTTGTTACCGTAAAACTTCAGTGTTAATGGAGTTGAGCTAATGAAGGACATGATGCTCACAAAGTGAGCAGAGTAAAATAGCTTGTTTAAGCTAAGTCAGTCACCTATGCTGTGTTACAATTTATTCAGCATAAAGATTGTTTAAAAGTCCAAAAAAAATGGTGTTGAATATCCTGTCATATAAATGATTAGTGGAACAGTCTGTCAATGAGACACAAAGACAGCTCTGTGCATCAGGCTTTTTCTCTGGTACACTGTGTTCATCCACCTCCAGCTATTAATGCTGAATTATCTCTGACCAGCGGTACTCTGAACACTGCTGTTATAAACTCCTAGTGAGAGGATGATTCAGGCTGAGAATGACAGTTCTTTATAAGGTTTTTTTTTTACAGTCATTATAGGGTTGGCTCTCGGAGGTACACACCATGTAGTGTAGCTGTAGTTTCTTATGCTGATGTAGTTTCAATGCCTGCATCATGCAAGTTCTGGTTTTCTTTGCTTAAATAACAATAAAAACAGGAAATAGAACCATAACTGAAGTAATATCAGCACGGATGACATTCTTCATACAGAATTAAGCACCTTTTGGAGATTACAATGCGGTTTGAGGTCAAAAGTCACAAGATGGTCATTACCCCGGGTGGACATCTGTCCTGCATTGACAGTGGAGCAAATTTAGTAATAACAACAATGACACATTTCCTTCATAAGAGCTCATTCAGCATTTTTTTTTTTTTGTTACACTACCAACTGAACCCCATTCATAAAAGACAATCATTTTAGACTCTGCTGTTTAAGAGAGCATCCTCATTAAACTGCAGTAATTACTACTTTCCTGAGTTGCACAGGTTTACAGACACCTGTAGAAACATGCAGAAGAGCCCAGGGGCAGAGGGTGAGTAATGTGCACCTGTAGAGATAATAAAACTGTTTCCTGAGGAATAGGACTTTTCAGTAGGAAGTTCTTCATCAGCTTTTTTCCCCCTAATAATTGAGTTTTCACTACCTCTACATATATAAACCTATAAACACTTGCCCCCCAGGTTACCCCATATCAGGATTCCAGGTGGACGTGGTGGACCAGGTGATCCTGAACGTGCAGGACGACGTGAGCAGCTGGAGGCCAGGAGACAGGATCGTGGTTGCCAGTACTGATTATTCCATGCACCAGGCCGAAGAGTTCACACTGCTGCCCTGCCCCCACTGCACCAAAACACAGCTCCGGATACAAGGTGAGAAAGGGTGTGTGTGGGTTCAGTCCCTGGCTGCTGAACATCGTAATGATGTTCATGTGTAGAAAGTTTGATTTGAGTCCC
The DNA here is from genome assembly GCA_028570945.1 of Gogo arcuatus. Lineage (NCBI taxonomy): Eukaryota > Metazoa > Chordata > Actinopteri > Siluriformes > Anchariidae > Gogo > Gogo arcuatus. The sequence goes on from JAOTRR010000030.1 coordinate 16,336,795, forward strand.
TTTCTTATGACTGTATTTGGTTTGTCCACCCGTGGTGTGTGTTTGTGTGTGTGTGTGAGGAGTGTTAGCTTTACAGCAGGCCAGAGATGTTGTAATTTGTCGACTTCTAAGAAAATGCCCCCTTTTCTTGGCAGATTTCCAGTTTTTATCTCATCACCAAACCTCAGTGTTTATTTGAAATCTTTTCGGCTCATGCCTGAAGGACATAACATGGGGCGACAGCTTTCGATTTCTGTCCCAAATGAAATGAATAAATGCTGGAAATGGAGATAGGAGAGTTTCTCAAGGCAGGGGAGATATACTATCAACTACTGACTTAAACACCATCTTCCTCAGAGACAGGAAAAAGGTGAGGGGTCCATCAGTACAGAGAAAGAAACAGATAATCCCCGCTATCTCCAGGGATATACTTCGGTTGTTTTGAATGTCGCTGTGTGTATGCACACTCTTTGTGCTTCCTGTAGTACGTTAAGAGCGACAGCAAAAAGAAAATCTGCCTTTTTGTCCCTCAGGCGCCCACTAGGCGTTTAGATATCACTATAACCGTCACAGTCTGTAATACAGTCTTCTGACACAGGAAGGTTTTCAGGACAGAAGAGTTTACACTTTGCGGTTTCTTGGTAACATGACAAGAATTTTTTTTGTGGTGTTATCTTCAAGACAACTTATTGTGTGTGTGTTTCAGGGAAGCCTCAGTTCACTCACATGGGCGAGATCGTGGACGGTATGGACATGCGTGCTGAGGTGGCTCTGCTCTCCAAGAACATCCTCATCCATGGAGACATGGAGAGCTCCTGCTACGGCAACAACTGGTGTCAGTACTACACCCATGACACCTTCGGAGGACACATCAAGGTCCGATGATAAGAACGAAACACAAGCAACACGAAATAAATGTAACAGGATATTAGGCACAAACACACAATACACCTACTGTAAATATTCAGTTATGATACACACTCCCACACACTGTGGTTGTGTGTGTGTCCTGGTTTATACTTCTGTATGTCTGCTAGGGAGCAGAGTCAGTACTCATGACCACCAAAAAAAGGGGCAATAACGAAACTCAGAAGCACTCTGATTAATGCTTCATTAGTTTTTCTAATAATAGTACATTAAAAATCTGTAACGCTCTTTTTTGATGAAAAGCTCTGCATTTCGTGTGTGTTGTGTGTAGATCCTGAGAAATTTCTCCTCAGTGCACATGTCTCAGGTGGAGCTGAAGCACATGGGACAGCAGGCGGAGAGGGACAACCACCCAGTCCACTTCCACATGTGCGGTGACGTGGACGAAGGCCGCGCCTACCTGGACTCGCTCTCCATCCATCACTCGTTCTCCCGCTGCGTCTCCATCCACGCCACCAACGGCCTGCTGGTGGGTTGAGACTACGTGAAGGGTTGTGCCGAGCTTGAACAAAATGTTAATCCGAGCACTTCGTTAACAACGATGTCACTGTGCACACTAATGATGCGGTCACTTTTCCTATTATCACTCGAACCATTCCAGTTGTCTCTAGTCATGGTGACGTATGTCGTGCCCCATGGTACCCGTGTGAGAAGCATTTACAAAATACACACATTAGTGAAGCGCTTCTTCTCTGCTGTTTTTGTGATGTCTCAGGTAAGGGACACAGTGGGATACGACACACTGGGTCACTGTTTCTTCCTGGCAGACGGAATCGAGCAGAGGAACACGTTTTATCACAACCTCGGATTAGTGACGAGGCCGGGGACCATCCTGCCCACAGAGCGCAACGACACCATGTGTACCAAGATACGAGACAGAGTGCACGGTGGATACACACCATCACCAGCCGCCGAGTGCAAGTACGATCTCTGTCTCTCTCTCTCTCACACACACACACACATCTCACTCTCTGACTCACTTTATATCTAAAACACTGTTAAATATATATTACAGTATGTGTACAAGTACTGAATTCATCAAGATGCACTGAAATGTGTAAGTACGTATAGGTGATGCACTCTTGGGGGGGATCTGGCTCAAAAGCATTCACGGCAGAAGAATCTGGGACCATGTCAAATTGAATTAATATGATCTCAGTTGTAAATGCACACCTTATTAAAAAAATTAATTATCGTTTTGTGTATTTTCAACAGTCCATACATGTCTGAATCATTCATAGACACAGTGTATTTAAACAGTGAATGATGCACTCTGTCTACGTGTGATTTTGTGTTAATACTTTGTGTGTGTGTGTTTGCATTCTAGGGCTGTGTCGACGTTTTGGATCGCCAACCCAAACAACAATCTGATCAACAACGCAGCAGCTGGCTCACAGGTAAATTAAACCTGTCCGTTAATTATCAGTGGGGTCGTGAGAGTGGTACTAAAGAAAGCCAGAAAATAATTTTGATGTGAGGATGCAGGGTCTGCCTACTGGCACTGCCTACTGACACCACCAAAGGCCACGGAATCAGGCTAATGTCGATTATGTCAATTAACAGCTGAACAATTGTAACCAAAAGATTAAGTGACATTGAGGCCACGACTCCTTTACTGAAACTGACGGGCACACAGGCCACGCTCCTTCACTGTTATATAATACTATACTGTCCTGGGTTAAAAATGTATTATGCTGTAATATATTTATAGTAATAATGCTAATCTCACAGGGTTACCATAGGGTGACTGTAATATTGCTTGAGATTATGAGGTTATTGCCTGCAATCCACTCGTTTATTAAAATTTTATTTGGCAGTAAAAATCATTTTGCATTCCAGTGCCAGTTGCTCAGTGCTTCATGAGCAGAAGGTTATGTAAACACAGGCATGCGGCATCAGTGTATCCCACAGTTATTAGAGTGTAGGGACTTCACTGGGATCAGGAGAGAGATGAAGAGAATAAGGGAGAAAACTCTTACAGATTGCTTTGGTGGAAACGTTGACATGGGTAAAGAGCCATATGATTCTGATTATAATAAACAATGAGGTAGTGTGTGTGTGTTTCAGTTTCTCCTAACTCCATGTGTTTGGTTGTTGTACTTGGTGATGTCATCGTGATTTGGAGTTTTTGAGCATGCCTTATTTTTCTGTCTCTGTCTAGGATGCAGGAATTTGGTACATCTTTCACAGTTCCTCGACAGGAGACTCTCATGGGCTCGTACCGGAGACCAAAGCTGAACTCACTCCGCTGGGGATTTTTTACAACAACCGAGTTCATTCCAACTTCAAGGTAAAACGGTGCTCAAGAACCAACTAAAGCAGCTCTGATTTCAGATCGTCTTTACTGTGATACTCAATGTTAAACTTTACAACCTCGAACGCTGAATCGAATACAGTGTTTTTATTTGTGGTGGTGCACAAACTAGCCATCTAGCCCGTTTCCTGGAAATATGCCGCTGTTTATAATGGGAGCGGAAGGCAGTTCCCCAAGTGTGTACACACACACACTTTATAATAGTCCTCTGTTTTCAGTGTGCATTAACAGGTCAAGAAAAGGAAACACGGCATAACTAAGTCATCTTTGTCTGTAGGTAGTAAACTGAGGAGGAGCTCAGAGTGGATTTGGCTGACATTTGAATTATGCATTTTACTTAAAACAAGATTTAAGTATAATCATTTTTATGGATAAATCCTGATGAGGAGTGTAATGTGAATATCTGAAAGGAAGCTGTGAATGTTAAATATTCATTCAGATTTTTTTACCATTGACCGTTTTCTTCTGTTCCCCATGTGACCTTGACGTATATTTTGTACTGTGTCCTGTTTGCAATTCGTCTACAGATGTGAACAAATTTAAAACGGTCCCAAATGTTCAACTAGGTGTGTCACAGTTAGTCATGGTATATGATCAAATGATTACTTCAATGCTGACTTGAAACACATTTCTGGCTATTACCATTCCTTATTTCAGTGTCTCATACCTTTTTTGTCCATCTTCAACTCCCCAGATAAGCTTTCTAACTGCTTAAATACATATTAAAATAAGAGACTTGGTTGCTGCCTTTCCTCCAGGCGGGTCTTTTTATCGACAAGGGAGTGAAGACGAGCAACGCCAGTGCTGCAGATCCTCGCGAGTATCTCTGCCTCGACAACAACGCCAGGTCTGACCCTGATCAGGTTTCACACTGAAACAACACACAAAATGTACACTGTGAAAAATAGTGAAAACATCTGTAAATCCTTAAAAAACTAGATGGATTGGGTAAACCATGAAAGCCTCAACAAATGTGCATTCCAGCAAATTCTGCTGAAATTATTCCCAAACCTAAAGATTTGAGTAAAGATGAATATGATGTAATCTGTTTGAGACACTAGTCAAGAATAAATACATATATAATTTTACTATACTGTATACTATGTTGCATGTTGTCGGTCTGGGAAAAGCCATCGAATGATGGCTGAATTCTGGCAAACCACCAAAAAACATGAAAATCATGCTTTGTAAGCTTGGAAATGTTTTTTGTTACTTTTTAATCTTTCAGTTGTGTAATAAGCCAGTCTAACAAACACAGTAGTAACAACAGTCAAGTATGCCTAAAAAACATGCTAGCGAAGTGTCATTTCCTCACACAGTCAATGTCTCACTTAGAACAAGGTGTTAGATAGCTGAGCTGCATGCAGTAGTGAAATTGACACAATCCTAATCGGTTCAGTTTGTAATCAGATTCTGAAATCAGATCAGGGAAATAACTTCTGTGGTGTTTTAATACTGAGCCAGTACGAGGACAAATATTCAGCAGACCACAGTCACCATGGGCAATTTTCTGATTTTTTTTTTTGTAAAGTGTGTTTTTGTTTTTTTTTAAAGGTGTATTTATACACCTGAGTGACTTCGACAGTGTTCACTGTAAAAACACAGTGTAGACAGTTTCCTCTGCACTCCTTCATTGTGAAGTGTGTGTAAGTAAACAGGAAAAACCTCAAGGCCTCCTGTTACACTGGCTTCACTGTGTGTGTGTGTGTGTGTGTGTGTGTGTGTTAGTCACAGGTGTCTTACATGGGTGAAATTGGCTTACAGTCTGACCAGTTTGTATGTCGCTTGTGTGTGACTCAGGTTTCGTCCCCATGATAACTCGGACCCGACCAGGCCGCGTGTGGCTGCTCTCATCGACACACTGATCTCCTTTAAGAACAATGACCTTGGTGCCTGGATCCGTGGCGGTGACATTACCATAAGGAACTCTGGGTTGGTGACCATCATCATCATAAAAAGATGATGTGACAGCATGTATGATCAATAAAACATGAAATCATATAACACACATATTACTGTTTGTTTTGGTTTTTTTGGCCACAGATTTGCAGACAACGGTGTTGGACTGTCGTTTGCAAGGTACTGTGTGTGCGAGTCACTGCTGGTAGCTGCATCTTAGATGTGATCTCATTATCCAAACACAATTTGCTAAAGCATGGATCAAACAGATAAATATTTAAGATTTCATGACCAGAAGGACTATAAATTCCATTAATCCAAACGGAAAACCGCCCGAGTGGGCGTGGCCTAATATTCTAATGAGCACGCTTGATTTACATTCCTCTGTCCAAGACTCCTCCTAGCTTGCTACAGCATGCAAGCAAAATTAAACACATGATCAAGTAGCACTGTTCAATCTGGCATGCACAAACTTTTGCTTTCAATTCTATTTTAAAAAATATAAATAAAAAGTTTAGATAAATTCATCATGAGGGGACAGGCAACTTCATTTATCAAATATTTATACTTTGTACTACATATTGTGTCATGCAAGACCAATGTTTAGCTCATTGGAAAGCAACTGAAGATTTGAATTTCACAAAGCAGTTTAACCTGTGCTCTATTAAATAATTACTGCAGTAATAAGTCCTCCCTCCCTCTGTGTGTCAGTGATGGCAGTTACCCTAAAGACGTGGGCTCCAGTCAGGAGGTGTCCGAGTCTCTGTTTGTGGGCGAGAGCAGGAACCGCGGCACCAATGGAGGACAGAATAAATACTGGGGTGTTGGAGGAGTGGATGGAAATATGAGGACGCTGCCCCGAAACAAGTGAGTGTTCCATAATTCAGAAAATCATCTTCACCACATAAAGAATTATGAGGGGTTTTAACAATTTTTAATCGATTTATTATTAGTCGTACATTAGATTTAGTCCCTGTGTAAGCTGTTACTGGGGTGTAAAAGTACATCATTCCACATACATGATTCGATTTAGTAGCTTCTGATGGATATGTGACCAGAATCAGGGATACGCCAACTGTTAATTCATGAATGATGTTACTATAGAAACAGTAACTTATTAGAACAAGTGTATTAATAGAAACCTTGCAACTGGCACTATTGTCAGAGCTGCTGACATAGAAAATCAACACTTCCTAACCAATCAGAATCGAGAACTCAACAGAGCTGTGGCATAAACTTGCTTTATCACATTCTCAGTCATTTAACCTTTACATTTACTCATCTCAGAATTTCAGTATGAAAGAAGTAGCCGTTTTGACAATGTGGATAACCATTAGTTTTTGTTTTATGACCTCACATGGGCGTGTGTGCATTTCACGTACAGGACGTTCCCCATCCGCGGGTTTCAGATCTACGACGGACCCGTGCGGGTGATGATGAGCACGTTCAAGTCATACACACCAACTCCGGAGCGCTTCAGCAGTGCCGTGGGCTTCAGTCTCAAAAACGCCTGGCAGCTCACGCCGAGGAACAACCTGTCCTCACTGTCCTTCCTGCCCACTGTAAGTCTCTTACACACACACACACACACACACGCACAGAGGTAATGTCTGAAATCAATCACTTAACATTTTGTATTAAATGGAAATGATAAATGTCATTAAACTGCACCAAAACATCCACAACAACTCATCTTAAAACCCCAAATTTAAACCTTTTCCTTTTAATCTGTATCTAGAATATTAATCCACAGCGCCATCTGGTGGCTCCTTCCCTTCAGTGCCCAATAGTGCACACTATTTTTCAGCAGTATTAGCACGTCATCCACATTTTAATAGTGCGCTACTTTAAAGTTTGTGTGAACGTAAAAAAAATAAATAAATACTGTTTACATCTATTTTGGTGCTAAACTCCGAGTCTGGGAGGTAAAAAAAAACGGGTTATATTAGATCCAGAACTAAAATTGATCAATTCCATTAGCACAGCACTAAGTCTGCATTTTATCATCTAAGAAATATTACTACAGTGCGGCATTTTCTCTGTCAGAGGAATACTGAAAGATTAATGAACACAGTTATTAAGTTACATCTCGGGGCAGCACCTGCCTGACTGCACACGTCTGTCAAGGCCATTTTTTAGCAGTGGTGTTCTTTTCCATAACCTTCCTGTAACCTGTGTTTAATGTGTTTATCTGTCAGACAGCAAAGTTCAGAAAATACAGTCGTTTGTTTTGTATCTATAGTCATGCCTTATTTACTTCAGTTGTGTGCACATCCAGACAATCCATGTTTGTCACAAAATATACACTACTTATGCACGTACACAAAACTAAAAGGCCCAAAGAAACCAAAATTGCAGTAAACCTTTATGGACATTTCAGTGACCCATTTCAACATCTCCTGTGTGTCCAGGTGACCCTTAGGGCATTTTTTGGCCATCCTGGTCAGTGGTTTGAGGACAACAACTCGGATGGAGACAAAAACTCAATCTTTCACGACTTGGATGGCTCAGTGAGTGGCTACCCCGACACGTACGTGGTGAGAACGGACAACTTCCTGCTCCAACACCGTGACTGTGTGAAGGTGCCACAGTGGAATGGGTGTGTGTGCAGCGGCCGCTACGCTCAGGTGAGGAGAAAAACAAGATCTCTTGGCACAGACATGATGTGCTATTGTGTTTTCAAATACAGTTTTGTTCACTGAGTCTAATAATGCAAAGGTGGAAAAAAAAAAACCCCTCCAAACTTTGTTTGTATTTGCTATTTAAGAATTCATTACACAAAACCAGTTTGTTTTAATATACTGCCAGCTTTCAAGTTTGTGGTGTGCGACAATATAATCTCAACGTGGACTTTTTTAATATATAAATGTTGAGGCATAATTAATCTCCATTATATAAGCTGATAAATTATACCATTCATTAGTGCAAACATTTAACCAAATGTTTAGTGTTCATATTAGGGACAAACGTTGTGGTGATATAAATCAGGTTTTTCTTAATGCCCACGAGGGTAATGCAACTTAAGAACCTGAAATGAAGATCAAATCAAAAGGTCAACAAAATTTCCAGAAATAACAAATACCCTTCTTTATTTTGCTCCATTTTTTTCTAGGTGTACATAAAGACACAAGGCGTGCCCAACCTGAGTCTGTCAATCATCAGGGACGAGTATCCTGATAAGCCCTTGGTGTTGAGGGGCATTAACAGCCAGACAGCATACTCACAGCAGTACCAGCCCGTTCTGATGCTGAGCAAGAGCTACACACTGCACTGGAATGGTCAGGCACCGAAAGAAATCATCCTCTTACTCGCCAACTTTGACCCGTAAGCACTGAAACACACAGAAATACCAGTGTAGGGTTTGTGGTATACAGGGTACTTGGGACAGCTGGTGTGATGTGTTCTGTTGTGTTTTTTTTTTTTATTATATAGACACGAGTGTTTTATTGGGAAATATGCCACTCGGATTTTTCATACAAACTACATCCAGGACATCGAGTAAGATATTTTTCAATATCCCACTCGTGACGATATCGATGAATTGTTTTGATAAATTTGCGTACTTTTTGTTTGT
>JAOTRR010000030.1:16345587-16363906 GCA_028570945.1 Gogo arcuatus
TTTTTTTGTGGATGTGTCTATATAATAAAAAGAATATTACACGGTTGCGCAAAGACAAGAAGTTTATCTTCTCATGCTGAAAATATTTTCACTCACTCGTGAATATATTCACCACTCAAAAATAAACTTCTTATCTTTGCACAACCGTGTAATATCCTCTATATATTTTGGGGTTTATTTATTTTTTTATATATATATTTATATAGATAGATAGATATAGATAGATATAAAAAAATATGACACACACTTGGCATGTTGGCATAAAGCCCTAAATACCTGATCTCTTACTGTCAAAATCACTTATTTCCTCATTGACTCAATGAATTACTATTTGTTTGACTTTCCTTGACTTGCAGACTACTTCATTCTCAGACTCTTTGACTCCCTGACTCACAGACTTGACTCTTTAACTCTTTGATTTTCTGACTGACTTTCTAACTCAGAATTCCCACCTTTTTGTCCCTCTGACTCTCTAACTGACTCTCACTTTATCCATGGCTGAGTCACTGATTTGCAGATTGATTTAATGACTAGATGTTCACACGAAGCAGTATGGAGGTTGTCATGCAATCAAGAAGGCACAATTTTGCAGATGAACACCACCATTTATTGACTCAATCTCAAATCACAAAATGGTCTAACGCTGGGTTTCTCTAATCCAGTCCCGGGGCCATTGGCCTGCACAGTTGAAGGTGCAGGGCCTTCATGATTGGCCTCAGGTGTGTTGGGAGCAAGAAAACTTCGAACCTGTGTCTGGTGTAATACAAGTAATCAGTGACTTGATGTGAAGATGAAGCACTGTTCTCCCACTCATCTCCTAATCATTAGTCACTAGTTATGCAGATAGATCACATCCAACCATGAATATTTTAGCTTTGAGGTGAAACCCCCCCCCCCACAACATTTACAGCTAACTGACAATAAATAAATCTTAGCTTCAGTTTGCCCAAAGCAACTGTTGGTTTTCTTGGTAGAGCAGTGCTGTTTTTTTTTTTTTATCTAGTTAAATGTTATGTAGGTACCAATACAACATTGTATTTTATATCTAATTAATGAGGTTATTAAGAAAAAAAGAACAGGGTCCAGGGAGCATGTCTTGGGAGCACGTGTAGTGTTTCCACACAAAGTGCATTATGATTAATGCTCTAAATTCAGCCTTGAAAATCAAATTAAGAAGTGATTATTTCAAATTGTCATAAACATAAACCAAAAATCTGTTGTTGTTGTAGAGGTGACTGGGTGCTCTTTGGCCTCTGCTACCCTGCAGACACGGTTTTCCAGGTGATGTCAGACATTTACGACCGTCAGAACAATGTGTTCGATGGCATGGAGGACTACGGCTCCGTCTCCTCTCTTGCTGAACTGGAAAAGCGCCAACAGGACAGGAAGTACTTTTTTGACCGGGACACTGGGTAAGAGTCTCAAACAGGCCTCTATTTAAAATATAGGCCATAATGTAGCAGCTCCACACACGTTAAGTGTCACAGGCACTGCTATAGAGTCCATGTGTTTGAAATTTCGGATTGCTACAGATGCTGAAGGAAGGAAAACCTGTTCCATCAGTTCCCAACACACTACAAAAAACACACACAATTTTCCACACTCTGTGATTAAACTCTAAGCTAATGCTGAGGCAACAATGAAAGTGTCTCAAAATTCAATTATATAAGTAATCCCATTAGGAGAATCCATCTATCTGTCTAATTAAAAAAAGGATTATCTGATTAATGAGGTGATATTTGCTGAGCTCTGGAGGAACCAGTGAGTGAGGTTTAACCCACCCTGCTGCTTTTTTTCACAGCCTGTTATAAACAATCTAATGAGACTTTTTGCTGAATCACCATCAATATCAACGATACTGTTTTTGTTTCCACAGTGTCAAAAACAAAGACGTACACTTTAGTACTGCTCACATTAATCCATTACTTAAAGCACAATCCTGAGGGAACCTAAACACGTGATGGGTTTCCAATTATGTTAATGTTGTTCTTATGGGCCACAATATGCACTAAAAAGTCTGAATAATTGCTGAATTCCCAATATCTAGATGAACTCCTCTGTTAATGGAAAGTGAATCCTGAATAAAACTTGCCTAAGCTTCACTCTCACCAATCACAACGCTGCTGTCGCTCGACCCATCCACAAAGATTTTATTACAACAGCACCATTCCTGCTTAAATGGCCTCTAAGATAGTTAGCTAAAGCTAACCTAGGATGTTCAATATAATTTAGTATTAAAGTGATTTGTATGATGATTGTCCAACTCAATATTAGATGTATTTTTTTTACATCACAGTATCTGCTTATTTTCTCATTTTTAAAAATGGGTTGTGAAGAGGAATGCCCTTTGCCCGTTAGTAGAAATACCATTCATTCCACCTCTTAAAAAAGTAGGCCACAGTAAGGTTTACTGGTGTAACTATTTCAGGTTTTTCCATCATGGATGAAATGATATTCGCTCTTCTTTTTAGTTTGTTGTGGTTGTACACTCGAGCACGGCATCCCCGTAACGGCCACAGTTACTGCTCCATCCGCGGCTGTGAGCGGGTGAAGATCACCACCAGCACCAAACAAACGTGTAACTGCACCGCTGCTGCCTACCCCAAGTACACCAAGGAGCCCAGAGCGTCAGTGCCCATGCCTGCGCCCCTCACACAGCCCTGCAACAAATGTGGTGCCTCAAAGGTAGTGATTTTCAATACACTTCACTTGCTACATTACCAAGAATTTTTATTTTGAGTTACTAAAAACAAATCAGTTTTGTCAAACTTTGTCTCAAACAAGAACTAATTCGTTTTGCTGAGGTTCCCCACCATAGGCGGCACTGTAGCTACCCCTAGGATAGCCATAGCACCCCCCCAAAGAATTTCTCTGGTTTATTTAGAATTTTTAATGTGTGAATACTATAATTTATCATTTGAAAAATAAATATACATTAATAAAACAGAAAGCCAACACAGGTGATCTGATTCAGCCAGTGGGCGCAGCATGCACTAAACTTTTGGCCTTACTTTCATGTCCTATTACCCAGAGCGTGATTTTTTTTTTTTGTAAATTAGCAATAGTGAAGCATTAGCGATATCATAATGGATCATTTTTTTCATAAACGTCCACGTGTAGAGACTCAATCAGCAGATGCATTGTTGTGTTATGAAGATATCCAATGTTAAGTGCATGGGTTTTTTTTCTTCCTGATGCCAATTAAAAATTTAATGCATTTGGTGGTTGAGGCACAAATTCTGCCTCCTTATAGTTATCTCTGTGTGATGCTCATTCATATACCATTAGGTCTAACTGGTAACTGACAGCATGAGTTTGTGATCTCAGAATCTGAGGCTGAAATGTGCACAAACCTCTGTGTCTGTTGCATAATTGTGTGAAATTTTATATTCAGAGGTGTGTTTACGTGGGCTGGCTTGTGAATCTTACATCTCTATCCCGTGAGCTGAATATCTTGCCTTGTGTTTAACGCAGAATGGCATTGTAACTGTCACAGAGCAGGTACTGTCTGTGTGTCAGGGGTGTTTCAATAAGGGCACTGGGAGAGCTTCAGTGAAACTAAATTTGTCAAGCCGCCCTGTGAGTCGGATGCGTTCCAAAATTTAATGGGTTCTTCCTTGGCTTATGTTACACCTTTCCACCAAGTTTCATGAAAATCAGGCCTGTACTTTTCGCATAATTGTGCTTAAACAAAACCGAAAGCATAACTTCCTTGGCGGAGGTAATTAAATTGTGGCGGCACATTAATGGGTAACCCTCAATTTCAGAGCACCCTCACTGAAGTCAACCAGCCCCATAGCACCAGCAAAAGAAAACTCTGGCACCGCCCTTCCGCCCCAATATTACATGTAACTACAAATAGAATAATAAAAATAAATAAGAATGGTTACCATTAGCAAAGTGCTGTAACATAAGAGGAATAAACACTTTGGGGTATGCTGTTATCTGAAAATCAACTTCCAGCTGGTAGCAATAATTGTGCTTTATGTCGGGCTGCATCACACCACCCTGTTGTTGATTTATTTTCCTGTAAACAGCATGACTTGTAGTGTGTTATTCTTTATTTGTTTGGTTTTTCTTCTTTAAACAAAAACATATACAAATGAAGCAGAAACAAACCTAAGGGTTAAGGGTCTTAAATCCCCACTGCTGTTCGTATCCACTATTCATAATTATTAATGCATTTATGGTGTTTGCGCAGCTGGTCTTCAGCAGTGACCCCTGGAACAGCTATCTCCAAACACAGATCAAATCCCTCAGTGTCACTGATGAGCAGAAAAACGACACGCAAGCCTTCATCACTGTGAGTAACAACAGTGTAACCTGTAGTGCATACAGCAAAACTAAATTATCTAGCTGAAGAGCTAATGTGGATTTATTAAAATTTTTTATTTTTTTTTAAGGTAAACACCAAACAATTTAACCTCAATAAAACCGGCTTCCTCACTGTCACTGTAGACGCCTGCACTGGCAAAGTCATCAAGAGTCTGTTTTTTCTAAAGCAGGACTCCAAAATGGAGCAGTACTTCAGAACTGGAATTCCAACACGGTAAGAGGAACAAAACACTGAAAACAAAGCCTGTGTCCATACTAACCTCACCCGTCAGACATGGACTCAAAACACAGATTTCTGGAATAAGGAGTTCTTCAAAGTGCTTCAGCAATATTCTAGTAGAAGAGGAAATTACCACATTTTCATGCAAGACTGTTGAAAAAGCACCCAGGTGATCACCTCATGAGGCTTGTTGAGAGAATAGCTGGGAGGCTGCAAAACCATTATCAAGGAGAAAAGGTGGTTATTTTAAAGAATATAAAATGGTTTTGATTAGTATAGATTAGAACAGTATGTATAACAGTATAGTATTTAATGTTATCCTAAAAAGGAGAAAACACTGCAAACAAGGGGGGGGGCTCATAACTTTTTGCTGCTTTAGTCACAGGTTCAGATCCATTGCCCTTGAAACCCTTGGTTTAAAAGCTTTGCTCTCATTTGTTTTAAAACAACAAATAGTAAAGACCTAGCCTTTACAAAAAAAAATTCAAAAATGGTTTATTATTAAAAAGACTGATTTTTAGATTAAGGAATGGAAGTCACAGGAAAGCCATTTACAGGTCTTTAACGTTTATCCAGAAGATGCTTTGGTGGTTGAGCTTTTCTTTAACCCTCCAGCTATTTTGTGCTACACTCTCTGTGTTGAGGCAGGATGGAGTTTTCGTTTTTAGAGGAGGTTTAAAAACAGCTTGGATGACTCATGTTGGCAGAACAACTGTTGGAGACACTGATGAAGATCATAACTAATTCAGCTGAGAATAACATGTACCATCTTTCTCTGACCCAAATCAGCCTCCTGCAACCCAGTTTATTTTTATTAGAGCTCTGCCACTTTTTCATGAATCTGTGGATGTGTCCTGAGCAACAGTTTAGCAAACTGAATTAAAATGAAAATTATATTCAACAGCACTAGCAAATGTTATTGACTTTGTGATGAATCTTTTTAAACAAATCTCACCCAGGTCGATTGTCCTGCTGGCCTCAAGAGGACAACCTGATGGGTTTGCTGGTGTTGCGCAATATCTCGTCCCTCTGGGAGCAGCTAAAGTGGCAGACCTGCAGGAGAAAGGTTTGTTGTGAATAACAGTAATTCTCTTACCGTATATCTGAAACTGCACCCTGTTCTTTATCTGGGTGCCATTTTTGTTGCTACATGCATGAGTGGAGCTTATTCAGTGCATCACAAACGAAAACGTCCTATACGATGTATAGACTACCCATAACGCACTGTTCTGTATGAGGAGGTGTGTGGCTCATATAGTGAACAGAGAGTAGTCTGGACAGCACTATCCAGTACCACCTCTTCCTCAATATTGAAAAACAATGGCAGCAAACAGGAAGTCACAAAAACTCAAGACTCTCCGCTCCACCCCCCCCCATCTTACTGCTAGTGTTTGCAGATCTGTATCACGAACCACAAGGTGTCATTATTGGTGTTCAGATTGGGTAAACTGAAGCCCAGGATTATTTTTATAAGCATTGCTAGTAGATTTCCCAACTAGTGCTAGCTGTATATCCTAAAGGTCAAATAAATGCTAGTGCTACAGGTACCTTCATAGCCAGCTTCAAGTCCAGAGGTGCTGCCAAAGTTGTAGATACTCTTTAGCAAAATGTTAGAGGATTTATACCATCAAGAAATTTCAAAAGGAAAACATCTAAATAAATACATCACAACTGCACAGTTACATTACTTTACAGGTATTTAGCAGACACTCTTATCCAGAGTGACGTACAAGTTCAACAATTTTTACCTAATCTGCATGTCTTTGATTACAGTAAAAGACAGGACACTATAAAATTTGGAAACTTCACAAAACAAAATGGTATCCAAGGAGAATAAAGTAAATGCATTATATTGAGAGCATAATAAAAGTACAAGTGCCACAGAAGACGGGAAAAAACCCCACCACCCGATGTCTTCATACAAGGACAACAGGTTTATTTTCACTACAGTTTTACATTCCAAGTCTTCCCCTGAGGACGCAGGTTCTCCTGAGGGAACGTGTTGGCGTACTGCAGAGGTCAAACATGAGTGCCATTTAGAACACAGTTCTTTGGACTGCTGACCGATCTGTTTTGTTGTCTCGTTAGGGAGTCTGTCATTTTTTGGCTTCCAAGGAGCATCGTCGCCTCCACCGTGGGTCTCCCTCCTGGTGAATCAGGGTCAAGAGGTCGTGGAAAAATGTATCCCTCTCTCCCTAGATGAATATTCGTGCACTCCACACACACAGCCACCACAACGGAAAGATCTAGAACTGCTGAGGAAAGCTCGAACTTAATGTGAACACGACAGGCAAAGACTGAATGTGAATTTATGAACTTTATTTATTTATGGCGAACAAAACACCTTTGGTGGGTATTTTACAGAGTACACTGGGTGTTTGTATGCATGAGAGAGTGCGTGTGTTTTGTCTCACTGTTGTCCTATGTTTGTATTTTGTCCCTGGTCTGTGGCACCGAGTGTTGCACTTTTAGGAAATTCAGCCAAACTATCAGCAGGAAAGATCCAAATCAAACTACAGCAAAAATGACAAATCACATCTGAAGGGAGGAGCGTAAGCTGAAATATTAAGTCAAAATAGGTGGAAAAACAGTTAAATTGCCAAAAGGAGAAAAAACAAACACTTCATGAGCAAATACAAACAATAAACACAAGCAGGAAACATACACTTTAAGCATCCAAACAAAACAAGCAGAAGTCAAACACAACCTGCTAGAACCAATTAAGAGAGAGTATGATAGCAGTCAGTTACATTGTCTTAAAGCCAAACAAAACCCCCAAAATAAACTTCTTTATACTGACAGATAATATCCATGCAAGACATGCTCGAGTGTTCATTTGTACCTGTATACTGTGTACAGACTGTTTTTCTTTTAAAACAAAACATCCCTGGGCACTGACATCTTACTCTCTCCGAGGTACAAATATCGTACTCTGAGTACAAATTGCGCGAGAGAATCCAAGATTGTGACGTATCTTACTCACCACATGACTTACCGAGGCCCAGCTCTAGTGGATACATCACTTCTAAATTGTTGTAAACAATCCTGAAGGTGCCCAAGTGTTTGGATGTAAAAAAAAAATAAGCTCGAACGTCGCAAAGGGAAATCATTTTTTTGGCCATCCCCAATCCTATAAACGATATTACTTTGAAGGAGCAAGCAGCGAAATGGCTGTAATTCATTGGCACTGGTCACACTGTGGACAAATTTCATTTCGGCAGGCACAAGGTGGTTTACGAAGACCACTTCATGACGGAATACTTCACGTGGGAAAAGATTACAGAAACGGGAAGAAAAGAAAGGCAGTAAGGTGAACGATAATCCAGACTTGTCCATAACTGTAATGCAATCTGTCAAATGCACTTGGCCAAGCTTACATACATGAGATATCTAAATCCCAGACATAGCAGCCCTGTCAGTTACTGCTGGCAATTTTTTAAAATAATTTATTAATCCCCAAAGGGAAATTAGGCTCTGCTTTAACCCATCTGAAGCACTGAGCACCCACATGCCCAGAGCAGTGGGCGGCTGTTTTGCCACCTATAAATGCTCCATCGCCGGCTACTCGCAGTGGTTTTTGCAAAAACGTTTTTAATTTTTCCTTGTATTGTTATGTGACGTGCTTTAGTCTGTTTTTATTCACTGAGAAGGGCAATCTTATTAAACGGCAAGAATCGTGTTTGTGCTATGATAACGGGCATTGTTTACTAGTATCTGTCAGTACTGCGTGTGTGTTATCTAGCCGAGTTAGATTTACATTTCATAAAAGTGAAGTCTGTTGATTGGCAGATTTTGTTGCCAGTTAAAAAAAAAAATTACATGGTTACGGAAAATTTCTGATTAGATTTTTAGAATTAGAAGCCTTTGTCACATATACATTACAACACAGTGAAATTCTTTCTTTGCATTTAACCCATTTGAAGCAGCGCGCGCGCACAGTGCAGCTGTGTCCGGGGACGATTTTTTAAGAATTAGAAGCCCTTATTTGCTGGCTCTGTGCTACGAAGGTAAACAGTGTAAGTTACATCACATGCGGATGTCCAGTTTCAGTGCAATTGGCCACGCCTGGGTAAGCCTATTCTTAGCAATATCGCAACATTTAAAATGGACAAATTGTTATAATTAAAAATGTATTTTTGGGGTTTTGTTTATCTTTGAGGTAGGTTTCAGTTAAATCTAGCCTCAAACCTGTTTTAAGAAAATGGCTTAAACACGAACATGGAAAACATTCTAACCAGACGTTCTGATGGTCATTATTTTCTAGTATTTAAAGAGTGTATGGACTGCGTATTCCCATTATAGAGTGTGAGTGCACTTTGATTTTCACTCTGGGAAATGGCTGCTGCATGGTTTCCATATGTGAGATTAAAGTGATAGAGGAATGTATTAAAGAATAGTTAGCAGTGTTATTTGCAACATGCAGCTAGAGATTGTATTTAGTTAGTGCAGTAATCACCAGCACTGTTCTGCCTCCATACAGAATTCCCTAAGCCAACACGGCAGTAGAGCCGAGTTCTGCTGTTCATACAAGTCCAAGCTGATGTACGCCAGATTTAATAATCATAATTCCAAAACAGACTTATTTGGTTCTTCAAAAACACCATGAATTATAGCGGTATTGAGTTGTCTGATATAACTGTGACTCTCTTGTTGACTGCTAATGATGATCTCATCAGTGACTCAGTGATGGGCTGGTGCTCCCTCGTGAGGACACTGAAGAGTTCGTCTTGCCCCTGGAGGCAATGTCACTGTGTCTCACATCCCCATGATATTTTAATTAAAAACACCGATCTATAGTGTACAATTATGAACTGCTTAGACTGAGCTGTAAGCTGCTGAATGTTTACCGAATCATTGGCATGAGAGCTATGGTCTGAGAACAGGGTCCAGGTTATCAGGAGCAGGTTGCGTCGGATTCGGAAATGTGTATGAACGTAGATCTCTTGCAGCGGTGCTGGTGACTAGTTTAGCCGAGTGTTGAATTATATAGAGCTGTCTTACTAAAGGCTAATTTAATTAGGTAGCAGGCTGTTACTAAATACGCAACAAATAAGGCAAACATGATGCTCACTTGTGATGAGTGACGTCTTTGTGAGAGTATTTGTTCAAATGGATTTGAATAATAACTCCTGTCAAATACTAAAGTTTTGGATATAGCCTTAACCTCTCTATCTGCACACAAACCCATCCTCCTCCAAGTCATTACTGTGTCTATACTTGATGGTTCTTCGGCGGTCAGGTTTTGTGGGATTCAGTCATCTTTCTTGTTTTCTACATTTATTTATTATTCTGTACGTCGTTTCTCGTCAGACAGTACAGTACTGTTAAAAGAATTGCTGCTCAAAATACTTTCACGCCTAATGTACTGTTTCATAGTAGGCATGTGCTGATATTAAAATTCATATCCTGATCATTGCCAAAGGTTTTCAGTTCAAATGATCATGACAGTTCTGTATTTAAAAAAAAAAAAGTTATATAGAATTCTCATCCAGTGTACAATATTAAGGAGACATGGTGACTTTACATTTGTGCCAAATTAAGGACTTTTAGAAGACTGCAATGTATAGGTCTTTATTTCAAGAGCCAAAAGACCACCTACCCACGTAGTCTCCAAAATGAAGATATTCTAAAGTGTCCATGATAACTATATCATCTACATAGGATATGTAAGGAATAAAACACAGTGGTGTTTTATTCCTCTTACACCACAGCAATTTGCCAACTAGTTAAATGTTGAGCGGCTGTGCAACAAGTTAGTTCCTGTTCTCACTTACATTATAGATGCAAACAGCTGTTTCCGCACCAGCCTCTCTTTTTTTTTTCCCGCTCTCTCTCTCGAAGCTGCAAAGACACACACACACTAAAAAACCCACAGCTTGTCATGTTACTGAGAAAGTGCAAACCTGTGGGAAAACTTAGATACAGCTTTACCTCCGTGCTGGCACTGGAGACTCCTTCACTGTTAAATAAACGTCTCCATACAGGAAACCTCACCCTAGCAACAAATGTACATTTTCTTTGTGTAAGTGTCTTAATCAACACCTGACCAATCAGGTGTGAGAATTCAGCAGTGATGGTGTATAACACAATATATTGTATAACTGATTATCAGAGCATGCCTACTTCAGCGTATTTAAAATATATTTCACTGTGCTGCAGCGTGACATCTAGGACTTTGTACAACCCAGATTTTCACATCGTGCCTGAAATAAACATACTGTTACAGTACCTAAGAACCAGCACATCACTCTTCTGATGTTTTCAGTGTTCCTTTTATAGTAAATTAAATGCCAAATTGTCTGGTTTGCTTTAAGGGAAATTGCCTGTTTGTTAACCACTGTATTGTTAAAAATAGATTGTTGATCTGATTGTATTTTAGAAGTTGCTGTAATAAGGTGCTGGTGTTTTTCAGCGGTTTAAAGAAGCTTGCAACATGTTTGAGGGCTTGTTAACAGTGTAATGAGTGACTTTTTTGCCTATTTTATACATGTTTAAATGCCAAGTTTGTTTTCTATAATATTGCTTTTGCGCTGAATTTTTTGATAAAACATTTATACTTTCTTACGAGTCTCATTTTTGTGAAAGTGTTGCACTTACACTGTTTATAACACACTGTAACTGACATTTGTTTTTTTTCTTCTTTACTTAAAATACAAAGAATTTGAAACATGGACAGAAAAAATTTCATTAGATTCAGTAGTAAATGAATACACAGTACATTTTGTATGTCTTGTAGAAATGATATTGTGCACATCTTTTGATCCAATGTATGGAGATATTTAAAATAACCAACGGTTTAATACACTTCAATGTTGCTCAATATAACAAGTTCAATCATTATAATTTTGTGTGTTATTTTTGAGAGGCCACTCAGACTTTCATTGGGATTGACATGAACTGAAGTTAACAACCTTTTTGGTTCAGATTTACAAATACCAGTCATTTACAACATGAAATAAAACGAACTGCTTGTATCTGATTGATTAAAAAAAAACTGTTTCAAGTTCAGTGTTGGAGAAAACATTTCTAGTATAATTTCACTAAAAATATTAAAATGGGTTATTTTGAGCCCCAAAGTGTGACTGATGTAAAGCAAGAGAGCTCACTCTGGTCATACGTGTGGGTCTAACAGGTTATATAATCGCTCAACCTGCTCATCATACAGGACCAGAGTTCAGCTTTCTGGATCTGAGTCACACTGAAGTGCAGGTATTTTCTTATCCAAATAAGAATGTGTGTATTTACGTAAATTCAAAGACGTCTCCGTGCACAGAATGTAAGAATAACATGCAATGTTTTAAAAATGTGAGCTTTACTGCTGGCAGCCACATTTCTATAAAATAGCCAGTTTGAAAAATGCTTTATTTAATGAGGTCATTTCCTGTAGCAGCCTGCTGTCGCAAAGGTTTCGCTTTGTTGGTAAAAAAGTTGGGCTCAACACGTTCATGCATTCTTCTCGCCGCTTCTTGTAGGAATAAAAACACAAGACAGAATTTAAAGACCACTGAGATACAGTGCAGTGACTAATATGTACCAGTTTTTAAAAATCAATTTTAAACCTCTGTACAGCTTTCATGTAAAACATATTTCGTATTAATTGACTGATAGCATATTGCAGCCTTATGCAGTTATAGCTTATATGGTTTGACTTGGACCTTGTTTGATGTGGGAAACAGTGTTATGCCTGTTTCACTGCCCCAGATTTACTAGAATTGTTCAGTTTACAGATGAGTAAGCAATAAAACACTTGGGTGTGTGCTGTTATAGGATAGTATCACCCTATAGTTGATTATTTTCCAGTAACAACATGCCCTGAAGTGTTTTATTCCCCTTATACCACATACACTAAAAATTATTTTTTATTTATGAATGAACAAGTCCTACCCTTTGTGTTTACAGTTACATTTAATGTTGTGGAACATTCATGAAAGTAACTTTCTGTTACTGCAGCTTTATAAACTCTTGTTCCATCACCAGCCTCTTTTTTACTCTCTTTTCAGAATCAAGAACTCAACAGCGCTGTGGTTTAAACATTAAGAATAATAGATTATTCCGAACTCTTCCTCCTTATATACACTTGCAGTCAGACGTTTACATGCAGTCAGACGTTTACATACACTCATCATGGACATGAATGCTGTGGCATTATTGGGCTTTCAATGACGTAGGGTCAAAAATATAATTCAGTGGTGCTGAAAGATCCAAAAATGTCTTAACTTCCTGTTAGGTATCATGACTGATGACAGCTGGTAGCTTCTCTGTGCCAACATAAAAAGGTTTTTTTTTGACAAGTTATTTAGAGGTGTAGTCACTTTGCCAAGGTCTGGAAGAAGGCCTAAACTGTCACCCTCAGCTGAGAAGCACAGGTCTGCCATGAACTGGCAGCTGCTGGAACACCAGTGTCACTGTCTACAGTCAAGCGGGTTTTACATCACCGTGGGCTGAGGGGCTGCCCTCCAAAATCCACACCTTCAATCTCAAAGTTTGCAGCTGACCAGACAGACGAAGAAAAAGCCTTGTAGAGGAAAGTTTTATGGTCAGATGAGTGAAAGATTGAGTTGTTTGGCCACAATGACCAGAGGTATGTTTAGAGGAGTAAAGATGAGGCATTCAACTCCAAAAACACTGTTAAACAACTGTTCGGCATGGTTAAACAAAGTGGATGGAATAATCAAGGAGGAGGACTACCTCAGAATTCTTCAGCATAAGCTCAAACCATCAAACCTGGACACAATGAGGTGTTCAGGACAATCACACATCAAAGCTGGTTGTGGAGGACCAAGCAGGCTAACATTAAACTTAAAACAACTGATCTCAACCCTATCGAGAATATGTTGTACAATCATTCTGCCATAGAAAAAAGAACAGTTCGAAGAAATCACTGAAAACCCAATAATCCCATGAGTCATGTCCATGATGAGTGTATGTAAACTTCTGACCACAACTGTACCTACAGGCTGAGGAGTTGTTTGCTGTAGCAGATGACGATAAAAGGTGCAATGTGGCAAAATCTATGCTAAACCTTTCATTATAATTTCACACATTTTAGATAACCAATTTATCCTCTATGAATAATAAAAGGTTTTGTCAATATATGGAAAATATTACCACTAAGTGCTGTTTCCATTGCCTATGTTGAGTACTTACATGTTTCAGACAATGACTTGGAAACATGGCTAATGTCATTAAATGTTTATAATCTTCAGAAGAGCAGCTGTGACGCTTGCCGTGGCATTTCATATTGGGTTAATACACAAACAGGACACACCTGCTCATTTGCGTTAAGGGCATGAATATGCCGAGAGTTTAATGTGCGTTATGTTTAATTATCGGCACATGCTGACGGTGTCAGCTGGAAGGAATCTTCCACTGTAATGCAGGATCACCACTGGGGGGCAGAGTGGTGTCTTTCTCAAAGGAATTGTCTTCCCTCTTCCTGTCACTTACCAGCTCTCTCCCTTTCCCAGTCGCACATGACACAACAGGTCTTCAATTCTGACCAAATTATCCTTCTGTATTACCTGCCAGGCGTGAGTAGACTGCTGAACGACTTATTAATTTGATTTATTAATTCCTGAATGGATGCTGACAGGCGGTCCTCTGCGGCTCCATCAGGCCTCGTTGCTTACATTTCGTCTGGTGATGGCGTCTTGCTTTGGCAGCTACATTCCCTCACGTGTGGACTGTATCCTATATCCTTTGTTTTATCTGTAGTGCCCAAGAAAGTGACTGGGACAGGTACTGTGGATGGATTCAGTTTCTCAATAACATCATGGGAGGCTGGTGAGGGAACAACAGTTTATAGCTGCTGTAACATAAGTGATAACATGAACCAACTTGTTTCACAGACGTTCAACAACATTTAAATGTAAATATAAATGGATTTAAAAAAACGTTGCGTCACACTAATAAATACAGAATTGCAACCGTTGGCAAGTTGCTGACGTAAAAGAGGAATAAAACACTGTGCTGTTATTGGGGTGGTAAAAGTACCTCTGCTTCATGTTGACCTGCATCATACCACCTCGTCCTTGATTATTTTCCTACAACTGCACGCCCCCAAGTGTTTTATTCCTTATGTAGATTTAGATTTTTTTTATTTTACAAAAGTGAACATAACTACTAGATTGAAGTAGTATTTAATATTAACAGTACTGTATATGTTTAATATCTTATGAGAGTTTGGCTTGAATCATAAAAAACTATTACTTGCTCTATTATCAATCACCATGATGCATACTGGCAAAATATTACCTGCTTCTAAGATGTTTCTTAAGCTTTTCTTTCAGGATTTCAGTTGCAATAAACAAAGCAGTGCACCTCATGATTGGCATCAAGAACACGTTTCACTAACAAGCTGCATTGTGGGTAATACCACTACCAAGCACCTGGCGTAAGTGCAGATGAAGTGTGTTGTGCCTTAGTGTTGTTGTGGAAATAGGACACTTGTGACAGGTGCATGAACATACGTCAAGTGTTCACATGCACGTTAATAAAAAGTACTGAAATGTCAATCAGGCTTTAATTTTGTATAAATGTAGCTTCTGATACAACCGGCCACCTGCGGGTTACAGATATACCTGGTCTTTTGTTGAAACTACACTAAAAAACATTTGTAAAGCTCTAAAGAAAAAGCTTTTTTTTATTTTTTAAACTTTTCCTACAAAGCACAGTAATAGGCCTGATAAAACAGAACTAGCTTTTCATTTCCCAGCACACTTTTCTTGACTGTAATTAAGGCTGAACACAAAGCTCTACAGGAACCTATATTAAAGCAAAAGGCACACTGTGTCTTTCAGGGATTGTGGCCAAATTAACTTTGTCAGGCAAAAGGCTTTAATTCGTGCCAAATTGATTAGCACTGCCATGTTGTAAACAGTCATGTAGTATGCTATTGTAAATAGAGAAGCAAACTTTTTTCCATGGCTACATCTGGAACTGCATACCATCATACAAAATCTATAAATGGTATAATATAATAATATTAGTTTAGTATTAAATATATTAATATATCAAAACAGTGCCATTGCAAAAGTGCACCAAACCTTTTCCATGGTTATGTCCTATACTACAGTATTTTTACTTACTAATTAATACATTTTTATATGTGGCCATGAGGAAAACGTTTGTCATCTTTACTTCTTGTATTATTATCTTGAGCTCCCTGATGACCTTTACTCACTGCGTGCACAAACGCAACCCATTAAGCCTCACCAATGCCATTTCTTTCCCCTGAAACTTGAGAGCACTGCAGGTGACACTGGATTAAAAAAATAAAAGCATGCTATCCTGAAGTGAACTAAACGCACATGATTTCTGTTTCTTAGCCACCACAGAGTCCATCAGTATTTACACAGGGAAAGTTATTCGCATTCAGAGATGACTTAAGCTCATGCTGAAGTCAATTTTGTGAATGCACCGTCCAGATTATGCAAATCATCTCCCCTGAGGTTGGCAGATTTAAGTCGAATTGTCAAGGTTTTTCAATAGCACATACACCAACAACTTTAAGCCCCGCCAAAAAACAGCGATAGAAAATGAGGACTGAAGAAGCAGATGGCATTTTTTTCCATTGGTTTCAAATGTAATATAATGGAACATAAGAGTGAGAGACAATTTTTAAAATAATTAGACCAATATGAGATGGCAAGCACTGAACTTAACATCTAACAGGAGTCTAGTATATTGCTGCATGAATAGACCTAATTGTAATTATCACATGCAAATGTGTTATTTTCATTATTCAGAAGCTTATAAAATAGCACTTGATCCAGCACATTATTCTGCCCCCCCCCCCCTTTTTATTTTTTTATTTTTTGTGGACTGACGGTTAATTGTGTGCACGACTTAATGAAGCCTCTCAAGGTCATGAAATCGTAATGGGCGTGTGTGATGTACGTATATTATCACACTTTTAATAAAATAATGCCAATGTTTCTATTTACGCACTCTCCTAAAAAGAAAACGTGCCCCCAGTTGGATAAGCTAGCTGAGAATTCATCTGCTATGCTTACAGCTCACTTTGAAGTTTATTCATAAACCTATCTATTTAAAATAAATTATGCCTTGTGAAGAGCAATGTCTCAGATTAAGATGCTGTCTCCTCTGACGGCCTCCATAAAGAGGAGGAAGGAGAGGAGGAAAAGAAAAAAAGAAAAAAGAAAAAACTACCCCACACCTTTTCATGACTTGGTGTCACATTTATGTATTTAATATTAGCCTGAAATGGCATTCCTTATATTTTTAAGAATATTTCCAGCCAAACCCATGAATTTGAGTGTGACATGTTGTGGTTACATCAAACTGTCAGACAGTAGCACTGAACTTAATTCTTCCACCTCACTTGAGCTGATATCATGCAAGATACATGCACTCAAGTTCAAGGTCAGAATTGTGTTGTAACCGAGACACGCCTCTGTTTGACACAAAGTCAGCCTGTGTGCGTAACTCTTGCTAACTTCAAAATAGCGGTACACAGCCTGTAGCTCTGAATACTGATGTGTGCAATTTCGGCAATACATTTACCCTGTACATGCAAATTAACGCAACTAGGTTTTCTAATGAACTAGCACACGGAATGTTCTCATTCTACATTTTGATAGATAATAGTGCAATAACTTGTTAGAAAATACAAACAAAACAGTTTTAGATGTAATGATAACTGGAGGCTATAAGACTATTGCATTTTAGCACCATATTTCCAGCAGAAAACAAAAAGCAAACTTTGGATACTGAACATGTCTTAGCTGATCAAGTAAGGAACATTATTTTTTTTCTCCCGAACTCACTGTCTCACACACACACACACACACACACACACCATCTTCTACTGACTTGCAGTATATTGGGTATCCAATTTTTGGGTCCTGTGACTGCACCCTTCATTTTAAGCCCCACATTTTGCATACATGCTAACATGAGGGTTATTAGGAAGCTTGTTAAGTCTGTTTGTTGTATTACGCTGATGAATATGGCTGACTTTGTACTAGTGTGTGTGTGTGTAGCAGTCAAGGATGTTCCTGCACAGCCCAGGCATGGGGTTGTGAATAATTAAGCAGCCCTGAAAGCAGCATAAGGGGGTGCTGCCATGGCGACAGCCTCCCGTGGCCCTGGCACTTGGTGGGGTAATGTAAATGCCGCCACCTCTAATGTCAACCCAGGATTTAATCAAACCCACAAGCTACTCCGTTAATCCTGCAAAAATAAATCTGAATGATCCCTCTGAAGGTCTTGGAGGTGATGTGCACAGGAGATTCCTGGTTGGCTTTAAGTGGCACAATCTAGAGGGGTTTTTCCCTGACGTATTTCTTTCTTTAAGTAACTGATAACACACAACCGATTTGACACACCAACAATCTCTCATTTTATATGTTCTCATTTCAAATATTTACAAGTAGAATGATGCTGTAAAATTATATATAAATTATATACACACACACACCATATTTACAGTTCCCTTCACAATTATTGGCACCTCTTGGAATGGGGGGGGAATCCAACTTTTGGTAAAGTATCAGTTTAATAAACCTGTGATTCTCATGTTCATTTTAGCCTCAGATCAAAATAAGGTGATCATGATTACAGAGATAATACACAGTGCCCTTCACAATTATTGGCACCCCTTGTAATGATTGTTAAAAAGGGTTAGAAAAAACATCTACCTTTTAGTGAAGTCGCATCATCTCACACTGAAAAAATTAGAAAAATTTAACCTTTACTTGAAATAAATTTATTCAGAGAAAAACAAATCCCTCATCAAGAAAT
>JAOTRR010000030.1:16364006-16374920 GCA_028570945.1 Gogo arcuatus
CCTTTTTACTAATCTTTACAAGGGGTGCCAATAATTGTGGAGGGCACTGTATATTATCTCTGTAATCATGATCACTTTATTTTGATCTGAGGCTAAAATGAACGTGAGAATCACAGGTTTATTAAACTGTGCCAAAAAGCAATCATCTTTCCATAAATTTAATTTATATTGCTAATGATGGTGATGAAGATATGTGATATTCTCATATGTTCTAGGAAAATAATCAACAACAGGGTGGTGTTATGTGGCCCAAGACAAGGTGGATTTAATGTTACCACCCTGAAGTTGACTGTTTTCCTATAATGGCACATCCCGAAGTGTTGTGTCACAAAATGTCACAACAGCCATTTGCCATCAATTATGATCTTTTATCTATTAATAAAGCAACACGTCCTATTTTTGTCAGCATACAGTTAATGTCCTGGAAAACAGTCCACAAAAAAGTTAGTTCCTGTTATCACGTACATTATATCAGCTATAAACATTCGTTGCCTCTCGTTTTTTTCCCCCTCTCTCACTTGAAGTTATGAATGCAGCTTGTCATGGTACCGAAAAACTGATAAGTACACACTCTGTCCTGAAAACTCTCCTGTGTCAAAGAAATTCAAGTATTTAAGAGCTCTGTACTATAATCAAGAAGTGTACAGTGTTATTGCTGTAAAGTCCGCAGAGATAACCTGGGTAGAAGGAACGTCTAGAAGACTCTGGAGATGAGGGACAGGTCAGCGGTTCCTGCTTGTACAAAGTTCAAATTTCTAGAATTTCTAGGTATTTTATTGAACTTTAGGAGTGTAACGGTGTCTCATTCTGACTTATTTATTCAAACTGTTTAAAGAATTAGCATTCTACTAGCACTGTCACTATCAACGATTTTGATAATCGATTAGTTGACCATTTCCTTTGATTAATAATCGAGTAGTTGATATCATATGGCATCTTAAAACCTACTTGTTTTTTTGATTTTGTTTACACCCAGCTTGAGAAATATGCCCATTGTAACCATAACAATGCTTTTACCAGTCCTAACTAGTGTCAGCCAACTAACTAGCATAGCTTGCTATCTAGATTAGATTTATTATAATCAGTAATAAAAATGAAATAAAGAATTTAAAAAGTAAGAAAATCCAAGTTGTTTGTGCGACTTGATTTTATGCAGCTACAGTTAAAGTGGGACGTTGCCTCACGTATCAATGAATGTCCCAAAAATATTTATTGATTCATCTTCAGCAACCACTCCATCCTGTGCAAGATCCCAGTGGATCCAGAGTCCACTCCGGCATCCCTGGGTATAAGGTGGGAGAATTCACCTCGGACTGGCTCCCAGTCCATCGCAGGGCAAAATAGACAAGTTATTTTTTATTACGTTGAAAGTTGAAATTTTGACAATGAAATGTTTTTGATTCAACATGTAAATCTCCTTAAGGTTGCTCATTAACAGTTTTTGACCGGCACTTTGTAAAACATGGTAACACTTGTAAAACCAATCCCATGTAAGACATGGAGGGGAAAAAAAATAAAAAAAAAAATTAAAAACAAGTGTGCAAGCAGCCTTACAAAGGAATCTACAAGAATCACTAACTCTAACTGCAACAATCGATTTCTTTACTAATCGACAGGCATGTAACGATATACTGATTGTGTGATGTGGAAATAAAAAATGAACCACAAAATAGCTCAAATTATTATTAGGCTGCATAATCTTAGTTTTTCCTAGCTGTAATTGCGTTTTTTTTTTAGACAACAGAAGGCACAATAGCTTGGCCTGCCCACCTACCAGCGACCAACTAATGCAACATGCAGAAGTAACACTATGGCATAGCGAGTGCAGATAGTGATCAAACTGAAATTGAGGATGCCCCATCCTCATATAAATTGGAGGTCTGGAAATATTTTGGTTTCCCCATGGTCAACAAATGACAAAGGAAACAAGGTCACGGAGAAAACAAAAACCATTTGCAAATATTGCAAGACAACGCTGATCAACAATACTGCGGACACTACAAATATGTTTCAGCACTTAAAACACTATCACAAAAGGAAAAGCTCCAGCCTCTGCCTGAGAGCAGTAAACTACTAAAAGGACAGAGAACTCTAGCTAATAGGCTTGTAACCCCTTATCCCCAAAACAGTCCAAGAGCTAAAGAAATAACTAGGGTTACTGGAGTCTACATGGCTAAAGACACGAGGACATTTTCAGTTATGGAGAACGAGGGATTTTGTTTACCAGTTAATCCTAAATTATCCTAAATACAACCTACATACCTCCATCACGGCCATACTTTAGCCAGACTGTGCTACCAGCTATGTACAGAGAAGCGAAACAAAACGTCATGCAAACTCTCCAACGGGCAGAGAGCATTTCAATCTCTACAGATGGCTGGACCTCCAGGGCTACCCTGAATTATACTACATTTACAGCACACATGATCACCGGCGATTAGGAAATGCAGAGTTTCGTTCTCCAAACTTGCCTTCTTTTCGAATTGCATACTAGGATCAACATAGCGGAAGTGCCGAAATCGGCTATCAGTGTGTGAGCTTGACAGAATCACCCACAGCATTGCCGTTGTTACAGACAACGCAGAGAACATGGAAGTAACTGTATGAGAGGCAAACCTTGCTTCACACCTCAAATGATTTGCCCACATAATTAAGTTTGCCACACAGGCCGGTTTAAACGTACCGCGAGGCAGACATTTACTTGGCCGAGTCAGACAAATTGCAACATTCTTCACTGTGCTGTTCAAATCCAAACTGAAACTTCTAAAGCTTCCATCAAATAAACTGATCACTGATGTCACTACACGATGGAATAACAGTTTCGATAGTGCCATTTTGAGCAGCAAGTGGCAGTGGTGCCAGCTCTCTTAAGTCCAGACGTACGATGAATGGCCCGTGAAATTGATACTTGTAATGATTCTGACATTAGAGATGCGAAGAATATTGTACAAGTACCGAAGCCTCTAAAAACAGCTACCACCGTGCTGATGCACAACTCAGGGTTTTTTTTAATACCCAACCCATTATGAGAGCCAACCCGCAAAAATATGCATTAATCAACCACCCGCCCACAAACCACCAACGTTAGCCTGTATAGTGATGGCATCCATATCACAGAGTAAGGAGATAACGTTTTAACGAGTATAATACACTGATTGCAAGGCACAGCCTATTGTATCTTAGCGTAATAGTGTCTGGATTCAGGCTACTACTAAACAGATGAACTGTTCAAAACAGTGCATTGTGGAATAGCAGCAAAACAAGTAACCCTTCATTAAAGACACTATCTCTCCCTCCCTCCCTCTCTCTCTCTCTCTCTCTCACACACACACACACACGATGCATCCTTCATATATTAATGGTGAACTTTAACATAATAGTAGCCTACTGTCTTTTCTAGCCTAGTGTTTGGCTGCACTGTGTAGAAAAAGACTGGACTCCACAGTACCAGGATTTAACCCATTTCGACACACGACCTTAGCATCACCAATTTTAACTTTTCTCTGATTAAGCCGGCCATATCAGCACTGTTAGCCCGACTAGCTTCTTCTTTCTGACAAAAGAATGTTAAAAGGTATGGATATCACTTGGGGGGAGGAGGGCACTCATAGGTGAAGCCTATTATCAACCCACGCATCACTGTGTGGTTGTTTTTTGTTGGTTTTTTTTGAGAGAGAGAGAGAGAGAGAGAGAGAGAGAGAGAGAGAGAGAGAGAAGGAAAGGTGACCTAGTAATCACAGCCTAGCCCATTGGATGCAATTCAGAAAGTCAATAAAGCAAAGCCTACTGCATGCAATGTTTCTGCAAGATATTTATAACTTACCCAGAATGCTGCTTTGTCACGGTTTGATCTGCCCCGCCCAAACCCATGATATTTTTCTATTAAACTTATACCCCTTTTCCACCAACAGGGAATGGGTTCCATTCTGGTTTACGCACCAAATTTTGAACCGTTCAGAGCATTTCGACCAAAAAAACCCATAAATTGGTTCGTAACCTGAAAAGTTGCTTCCCAGCTGGAACCAAAATATAGCTGGTTCTTCCAGTGTGAACCGTGACATCATCAGTGGGCATGTCATTAGTTTGGAGAGGAAGCAGAGTGCAGCAATGGAGAATGCAACAGAAAAGGATACATCTTTAGAAAAAATGGAATGAAAACAAATATCTGCAATAACAGAACAAAAGCTGGCAGGTAATCAGTGCACCCCTCCATCTTGCTACTACTGTTTATTTCCGTTGTGCAACGCTCTCCATTGTTGACATCCTTGATTACAATGGTTCCACTCAAAACTGGATTCAAAGGTTCAAAGTGTCCTGAACGGAACCAGTTTAAGAACTCGTTCCCTGTTGGTGGAAAAGTGGTATCAGACTGTTGCTACAGATAGCTCTGAGGCTACAGCCAGCTGCTTGACTCCATCAGAGTAATAACAAATGAAAAAATGAAATAACAAATGGAATGAAAAACCTCACGTCAGCACAGCTCTCAAAGTCGTGCGAGTTTGCGGTATGCTAGATATAGTTTGCCGTATATGCACTGTATAATTCTTTTTGAAGCAGAGAATTTTAATCTGGTGTTTTGCAATGAAATTACTTGATTAATTCAAGGAACTGTTTCAGCCCTACATGAATCTAGCAAGAACTCTAATCGTCACCCCCCCCCCTCCCTGGAAAGAGCCTGTTCCAATTATGGTTGTGGCGCAAGGCAGTACCACAATGCCAGCTGGAAATGTAGACACAGTTGAAGATGGGCCTGGTGCCACGCCCTCATACCAGGCTTGACTCATCATGTTCACACTAAACTTCGTCCACACGACCTGGTGATGCTCTAATCAGAAACTGGTTTTTAAAAAAAATTGTTGATAGACTGCTCAGTGATGAGGTTTATAGATGATGTATTTTACTGCCCGTTGCCATGGAGCCGTTCATCGTGTGTGGGCTCGGCATTGCTCCATTTGGTCCTCAGATGGGTTATGGATTTTTTAGGTGGTTAGAAAAACACCCTTGCTGAGTGTTGATTGGATTTCAGCATCATTTAAGGCCTTCAGCTCACTTGCTTTCGCTCTGCCTCGCTTGATTCATTTCATCTCGTGCAGCTAATGTATCTGAGTCATCTAATTATAGACAGCACTAGACACAATCGTCACCAGTTTCACTCTCGATGGCATCTTCAAAATGCTTTGGCAAAGAAGTCTTTAGGAAATGATATCACAGTAAAAGCACAGTTTACTTTCTGCTCTATTTTGTATCATGGCTCACAGTTTTGTGATGGCTTTAAAAAAATAAAAAATAAAAAAAATAAAAAATAAAAAGCATGATTCGATTTTACTAAAAGGAATTTCAGCTGGTATTGCAGCTGTGACTCCCTTAAGTGGCATCATACATCACACTTAATAGATACAAATATATAGACACCTTGGAATTGTAAGGTTTTAGCTGAGATTTAAAGATGCGTGGATTGTTGTCCTACGAAGAAAAACAAACTCTCTATTAGCTATTAAACTTAAATGGATTCTTATACAGCAGTTATACTGGTATGAGTAAACCACAGCACTTTTGAATTCACAAATCTGATTGGTCAGAAGGTATTGATTCATTTTCTGTAAGAGCAGCTCGGACACCCCGATACTACTTCTGGGTGCAAGACAAATCACAGGCTTATATTAATGCGCTCGTTCTTATAAGCTGTAGTTAGGCTTAACAGGAACACACTGTTCTGTGGACGCTCCACGACACTAACTAATATGAAGCAAGCGCATGTGGGAGATATAGTCGAGCTCATTTGTGAGTTTATCACAGATTGTCCACTTTATTGGCAGGAATTGAAGCTTGGCGGAGTGGAGATGGTAGATTTTCTCAGCAGGTGTGTGCGCGCACGCGTCATAGATCAGTAAACAATTATACAAAGTTTTGAGCCCTGCTGCCGATAAAGTTCACTGGAAGTCTGAGCAGGCCAAGATAGGCTCGTAACCAT
This sequence comes from Gogo arcuatus, assembly GCA_028570945.1. NCBI lineage: Eukaryota > Metazoa > Chordata > Actinopteri > Siluriformes > Anchariidae > Gogo > Gogo arcuatus. The sequence continues at coordinate 16,369,978 of JAOTRR010000030.1, forward strand.
GTCTATGAAGCGAAGCGAGACAAGACAGTGCTGTGTGCACGAGTCCACTGCATGAGTGTTTTGGATGCCAGCTGATCACAAACAGCACCCTTTAATTTGTTCTTGGAGGACTTGCCCGCAACCTGCAAAATTTTTCCCTAAACTCACTTGGACTCTTCTGGAGCGGTCATGCGATCTGGTAAAAATCCTGTATACATGATCAATAGTAACCCAAGAACCCCAGTAAACTTCTACTCCAAAACCCAGTAACTTCTACAGTTCTTGACTTCCATACAGCTGCAGGACCACTTCTGCCTGGTGCTGAGTTGCTGAGGGTCATGGATTACACGCCTGCGTGTTTTGTGTGTGTCCTTGTCCTTGTCCATACCTGGTAGAGAAGGGTGAATGTCATCATCGTGTCTCTGCGAGTGGATGTCGGAGGTGACTGACCAGGATAAAGTCAGAATAAAGGTGGTCAAATAATCAAGCAGTTCATTGAAGCACTGACCCCAATAGTTACCGCTCTCATATCTAACAGATATCTGGACCAGCACCAATTTCTGCACAGCTCTGTGGATCAGTAAGAACATGACCAGATTTAGTTCTTTTTTAAACAAGCACAAGTTTATTACTGAACTACACAATTTTTCTCTTACTTATCTTTTTTGGTCAATAATGACGTTTTAACCAATTTACATCTCCTTGACGTGACAACAATGGATTTAAATGGACACAACTGGATCAAACCAGAAAGTAAATGATAACTAAAGCATTATTTTGACACACTTTCTCCTAACACATGCCTCTTCAGACTCATGCAATACTAATGTACCTAAGATGGCGGACGTGACACACCAGAAACTGGAGAAAATGACGCGAATATCATTTCACCACAAAACTCACAGTCTGCGTTTTAATATATTTACAACAATGTAAACCCACGTTACAACGTGTTACAGAAAATGCAACGTAAACGTGTATAAACTCGCTTTTTTTCCACATGAAAGAAGTTTCTAGAAGTTACTACTGCATATCTCACTGTGGACGCTGACTGGAGGGCTGATTAGCGACCAGAGCTAGGATAGCATTTGAGTAAAAACTAGAGGAAATAAACATTTAACAGATGTTACAGTCAAACCAGAATATTACAAAAACACTTCCTTGAGCATTTCTATGAGTGCTAAAACAAACCAGAAAGTTTATATAGTGTTTTACAATACCTGTGAATCAGTGAAGACCAACTTTAGTTCTTGTTCAAGCAAGCGTCACTTTATGAATGAATTGCGCATGCGCAATGCGTGTTGCATACATTTTCTAATTGATCCACAAGGGCGTAGGGGCGCCATCTACTGTCTAAATGATGTAATTCCACATTGGACAAAGTATAAGCTAGAAAGTTTATATTAGAATAGTTCTTATAAGAAAAATGAGTGGTTGTTTATCTTCCTATCATTTTCTCAGCCCACTACATGCACAATAGTGTGACCCCCATATTAAAAGATGATGCAGTTTGCATTTGCAAGTTTAACCACTTTGAAATTGCAAATTCACAGCCGGTGATCTGATGAGATAAGGGTTTATTTTAGTCCTTTGCTCTTACGTAAGGCCTCGGTGATGGAGGAGCACGGACGTGTTTTGTTCATCCAGAATTTTCTGGCCATGACGGATTTAGAAGCGAACTGAATCAAAGCCGAGGGCTGCACTATGGCTGACGAAGCATGAAAATGAATAGGATGAGAGAGTGGGAGACAGAACGGTGGAGAAATTTAAAAGGATATCTTAAAATTGAAAGAAGCAAGAATCAAATTAGCGATAATACAGCACTTAAATTAAATTAAGGCTTATAAACAGACTAGATGTTTGATTTCCCAAATGCTTCTTAACTAGTTTTGTGCTGAAACTATAAGACTGACCATTAATGTAAGGTAATTGAGATGCATGATATATTCTTTCTCCCCTCTCAATCAACACTAGTCAAGCTTATGCATCTGTGAGTTCATGTATGCAGTAGAGGGTAGATAGTGTGTTATGCTGCCCAGCATCGCTCCTGCTGTGCCACTCTGCTAACCTCTCACCGTACATGGGTGTCTTGGAGTAAAAATACTCAGAAGTAGCAGAGGATGGTTTTGATCCATCCACCTCTGGGTTATGGGCCCAGCACGCTCCCACTGCGCCACTCTGCTAACCTCACACCCCAGATGGGACTCGAACCCACAGTCCCTGGCTTAGAAGGCCAGTGCCTTATCCATTAGGTCACTGGGGCCCTGGTGTAGGTAGTTGAAAAAGTTCAGTCAGTAAATAATAGCTAGGTTTTTTTTCTCATACATTTCTCATCTCTGCTACAGAGTCTTATTTTATATGTACTCGGTTTGCCCAGCTGAAATACTTTGATGGGTCTGCCCCAAAGTTAAACACTGCAAAGTCTGGCTTTAATGTCAGCATGTCTTCATTTCAATCATAAATTGCTTACAAAACATTTTACCCCCACTTAAGTATGTAGTCTTTTCTTTGGAGGCATCTACACTGCCACTCATAACCAGGACTCTAGATTTTACACAGGAAAATACAGCTTTGTACTGAATTTACATAGGCTGCATGACGTTGCAGTGGTACTGTCACCTCACAGCAAGCAGGTTCTGGGCTTGAGCCTAGTGGTTGAGCAGCAGCCTTTATGTCTGGAGTTTGCATGTTCTCCTCGCGCCTGTGTGGGTTTCCAGTGGATGCTCTGGTTTCCTCCCACAGATATGTGGATTAGGTCAAATGGCAACTCTAAATAGCCTATAGGTGTGAATGTGTCTGTGTTAGCCCTGAGATAGCTCATGGGTACAGAAAATGAATGAATATATGCAATTCAGGCCACTTGTTTAATTACGTATTATCTCTTTTTATGTCTTGTGCTTCAGAACAACATCGTGGAAACTGTTAGAAAACAGTGTTTGAAAAGATGTGGTTGTTTGGCTTCAAGTGTCTCGGAGGAAGCCTGTGTTAGCCTTCACAATCAATCAATCAATCAGTTTAATAACCAGCGATCTTGGTCAAGCCCCCAGTGCACCATGAGCTAACCCCATATGCAGATCAAGTCCAGAGAATATTGCGAGAGCAGTATTCTCAAAGCAGCTTTAGCATTTCAAACAATACTTCCTCTGAGTTCTGTAGTCTTTCCTCTTCCTGGGTTATTCATTTTTCTGCTTTTTCTTATCTTAAATTAACTGTCATCATTTCTCTGGCAATAGCCTCGAGGCACTGCTTGTTGAAAATAAAGCATTTCTCTGAGAAACAGTTTCATGCTCCTGAGTGGTCGCATTATAGTTAGCTGGAGAAGCATTGCCACTGTGATCAGGCTCCTCATCATAATTCCCCTGGTTGCTGCATCTCTTTTTTTGGCCTTAGTCTGAGTCACCAACTTCCCCTTTCCTCTATGCTTGATATAAACCAATTCTCTTCATTTGTTTCGTCTGTTTCGTTCACTTTCTTTCTCTTGTTAGTCAGGATGCCCTTTTTTAAGCTGTCATTATGTTGATGACGTCACATGACATCCAAGTCAGAAGTACAGAAATAAAATTTGCACACCAAACATGTACTAGTTGACTGTTTTTATTAATGAGAGTGGAAAATTCGCAAATTTGTGATTGTTTTTTTTTTTCTTGCACCATTTTCTTAACGAAATTAATGAGAAATCTTGGCACATATGTCTAAGTGAGAATAAAACAAGTCTTGTTGGAAATCTTTGTTGCTTATTGACTGTTGTTTGGACTGAAACGCTACATGCGAATCCCTGCTCTTTTCAATGGGCCGTCTTTCTCTCTCCCACTATCCTCCTCCTCTCGTTCCACCAGCAGGGAGCTCGTCATTTATTCATCACCCCAGCCAAATTAGCACTCGTTAGCCTCCGACTGTTTGCTTTATTTTATTTGACATCATTAGCCCGTCCTCCTCTAAACAGGAGTGCTTATAGCTCTCTCGCTTAGCAACCTATACCGAGGTTGCGGCTTTCCCCCCTCGCCGGCTCCTCCTTAACCCTCTCTGGGTGTTGAACGCCCATGTGCTGCCCAGGTGCCACCTCCTGATGACGCGTGACACACATTCCCTGCTTCATTTCTGTCTCTGTTCTTCACTTTCCATCACTGGCATGACTTTTGCGGCCTTCTCTGCATACTCTCTGTGTAATGGGCCAACTCTAGTTTAAGTTGTAATGGAGGTAAAGAGACGGAGTCTACACCTTTAAACGTGCCACTTGGTATTCGGTCTTTATTTTTTTGCAGTTGGATGTGACGTCAGTGGGAAGTTGAATTGACGGGAAGCCTGCCAGTGTCATGGGGCCAGCGTGAACCTTTTTTTTTTTTTTTGAGATGAAACACTGAGGCCCTAACCTGTGGCCCTTAAACCAAATCTACTGCCATTTTGCTTGCTCTTTTCTAGGATTTTGGAATTCACGAGAGAAGACTCGTGAATAGAAATTAAAAGAAGGACTTTGATACTGGTAGGTAGTCTGAATTTAATAATTAGAAATAAAAAGCCCTTAAACATAATAATCTCTGCTGTTATGATTGTTACCTTTTGCATACCGTTGGTGACTACAGAAATGTAAGTTGCTCAGATGAGTCATGTTTCATGTTGACTTCACAGTTGGGACAAAAAAAACCCAATCTGCTCCTGCTGATATACCAGTGCTGATTTTTGCCTGTTGTGTGGTAAATAAATGATAACTGTTATTCATCCACCATCTGTGACAATGTACTGTGTGCTTAGTAAGAGGGTTTCTCTACCATATGCTTCTTCTTGTGATGAAATCACTCCATCCTCAGACTTTCCCTTTTAGCTCCATGACTAAAGGAGGCAATTGGTTATGATGTTATTTATGTGAGTCAGCAGCCTGACTGGAAATGTCAAAGAAGATACGAGTATCTGTCACAGACACGCACACACACACACACACACACACACACACACACACACACACACAC
>JAOTRR010000030.1:16381299-16393883 GCA_028570945.1 Gogo arcuatus
CACACACACACACACACACACACACACACACACACACACACACACCCTCTCTCTCACATGCTCCCTTCTCTCTCTCTGACTGAAACGATAACTGAGGCAACACTGGCACATGCAACAGGGTGCGGGAGGCAAACTCATCTCATCTTTTCCCCCCCTTTCTCATGAAGAGGAGGGGAATGAGGAGAGGAACAAGAAGCGAGAGCAGGATGCTCTAACACCCCAAGACAATTTCGGAGAAAGAATTAACAGTTAAAGGTGTTAGCCTGCTTTTCAAAACAATTCCAGATTCCGGTTCCAACGCCAGCCCGCCGTTCAAGGCCATGACCAAACGCAAGTGGGAAGGGAGAAGAGAGGGCTTCAGGGTGAACACCACCCGTGAGGAGGCGCAAGGTCCGGGCCGCTCTACCAGCAGGGGGCGCTTCTCTGAGTCCTGGAAAAGGCTGAGTTCCAGACAGGGGTCTACCAAGAGGTCAGGACTGGCAGCGCAGCAAGCAGCGGTAAGAACCGGAACAGCATCTGTCTGTGGCTCGACAGGTGGCTGGCACGGGTTGGCAGGGGGATGGCAAGGGGATGTGTGAGAAGGCGGAGGGCAAGGGTTTGGGTTGCCACATGGAGCGAAGGTGTGAGGGGGGATGGGGGTGGGGGGCAGGAAAGACTGGCTTAGGAAGGCTCACCTAAAGGTCCCCGATCATGCCTGATCGGTTTGCTGGCAGTGTTTACTGTCATTCAATCTTTACTCTGTTCTCTGTGAGCAAACTTATACATTTCTCAAAAAGTGACAAGTTTGGTTTCCAGCATGCATGCCTATCTGTAGGAAGACCAAAAAGGGAAATGCATTAGAGTAGAAATGGTGGCTGAAATTGTGCATAACAAAGAGAAACGTCAGAAAAAATGCTTAAATACCATCAGGAGTTGTTTAGCTGAGGAGGTGTCATTGATAAAGGAAAGGGTGCTGAAGAGGTTAGGAGTGAGTGTGTGATCTAGTTTCTTTATCTGTGGAGAGTTAAGGCTGATTTATACTCCTGCGTAGAATCTACACTGTAGGTACGATGTAGCCACGTACCCTACACCATAACCTATGCCATAGCCTGAAACTCACCGTAGTTGGCTACAGCTGAGTGCTTCTTTGCTGGAATCCATCCTTTGTGCATTTGTTTGAAGTGTGTTCAGTCGAACCAGTGTAGCACAGGCCCTCTAAGTCTCACAAAACTACAAACTCAAAGTTTTCCCTCCAGTAACATATGATACACATCTTAGAGTAGATATTGTGTTAGATGGCTTGTGTGTGGATCAAACAAGCCCCTTTGGAAGCTTTAGAGAATCATCTGTTCTGCCCATATCTGCCTTCTGGACATTAGGGAGAGCTGGAGAGACTTCTTACTCTATCTCTTTTTCTCTCTACATCTTTTTGGATTTATGATCATGGCTAATTATGAAAATCATAGTTCTCTCTCTCTCTCTCTCTCTCTCTCTCTCTGATCTTGGTTTTAACAGAGCATTCAAACATACCCTGCAGCGGTTCACGCGTCCTGGACCATCTGTCTCGCATCATAGCCTTCTGCTGTCTTTTCCTTCTCCAGCTACTGATTCACCCCACTCCACTTCCAGCACTTTGTATTGGACTTTTCGAAACCATTTACATTTCTTTGCACTATTTTTTGTTTTGACTGCTTTTTTTCCCCCTAGCCAGTATATCTAACTGCGTACAGCCTGTGTTATTGCCACTGGTAACTGTTAAATAATTACGGCAATTATAAGACAATTATGGAAGTGATTGTACAAACTCATCACCAGTTATTTGTTCCATAATAGCCGAGACTTTCAAAGAGTGACGCTTCACCAATCTGAAACCATGTTATCATCCCTGTTTGTTTTTTTCCTGAGCTGTTCTTGTTGATGCAAATTCCTGTCAGTTTGGAATGCTGAGATCTTGTTGCTAGGCTCTTCCAGCTCCATTCACATGGTGATATGTTGACATTTTCTTCTATTCTGAAAATTACAGACTTTTCAGAACTGAAATATGTTTCTCTTTGCATGTATTTCCACAACAAGTACGTTCTAATGTTTAAAATATGTTTACTCCCAAAAGTTACAATTAAATCTTAATATATTAATATCTCGGTCATAGTATGTCATTATTTGGACTAAATATCACATTATTTTGACTTCATAACTCATTATTTCAACCTAATATATCATTATTTTGACTTATAATAACTATTGTCTTGTCATTTCAACTTAATATCTGCAAATACTCAAAGATATCCAATGAGTTTTCCCAGACCGCCACACGTTTCTTCTAAGTGTACAGAATGCACGGTAAAATTTTGCCAAATTTTCACTGAAGTAAGGGAACAAACCCAACTTACCCAATGGCACCACCAAACTTTGTTGTCATTATTGTTTGGAAACATCAAGAAGTTGCAGATCCATAGTCTGGAGACTGCTTCTCTAGATGCCGTGCGAGACCTCGACTATAACAGACACATTTAGCTAGCTAACTTTGTTCAACTTTCTTTGTCGCTAGGTCATGGCTTAGACATGTGTAGTCTCTAAAAAGAATTACTGATATCATGGATTTGGATGAGATACTCCTGCAATAATTGCATTACCCCACCTCCACATTTAAAAATAACCCAGTCTGAATTGGGTTTTAAAATAATTCCTACCACTTCAAAAAACAGATTCAGAGAACTTTATTTATTATGTTTTGTTGTTTAGTTGCTGGAATAGTAATGCCAAATGAACATGCTTTATTTTTTATATCTCAATTTTTGGCAGCACTTTAAATTGAAGCCCTTGCTAGTATGTTGTAATGGAATCAACATGACCATGAAGGAGTATAAAGATAAACGAAGTAAGGGGGCAATTGGTTCCAGTGACCTTTTGTGCAGGAAGTGTGATTTTATGCTAGGCAGACTGAAAGCGAAGTCATAAGCACTAAAGTAAACAGTGAAAAAAAAAAAAAAACCTGCAGCATGCCAACACAGCTATGCTCAAACAACACACACGAGCCACACTTTTAGCTAGTGCGTGTGTTTGGGAGCAAGTGTGTATTTGCGTGCTACTCTTCAAAGCTGGAAGGAATGTGTGTGTGTGTGTGTGTGTGTGTGTGTATGTGTGTGTATGTGTGTGTCCATGTGTACATACGTGTGCTAATAACGATCTTAGCAACAGTAACTTGGAAACGAGTTTTCCATGTACCCATTGTTCCCTTATATTAGTTTACCAGCACATCATGTTGCATCGTGGGATGGTGTTATAGTGAGCAGTAAATATGAGAACATTCTGTTTTAATAGCAGTTACCTTTCGTACCAAAAATACCACAAGAGGTAATTATTATTATTATTATTATTATTATTATTATTATTATTATTATTATTTCAGAAAATGTGCATCAGAGTTTCATTTGATCCTTCCTCCTTTTTGATAGGATTCTAGCATTGTCAATTGACTGAATGCTATTTACTGAAAAACTCCTTTGTGCTGCCCAGCCCCATATTTTGGTTGGCTGGAAAATGACTAAACTAATATAACTAATGTAATAACTGTATGTATGGTTAGCTAGTTGGCGAGTTAAGTTAATTAATTGGACAAAATGTTTGGCTATGAGCTGTGGGTCTCTCCTCATCTGTCTAGAAAAAGCAAATAACTGGAAAAGATGTAGATACAATATGTCCTTCGATAAAAAAGAAACCAAACGGCCCTGACAAATTCCAGAGTGCCCACAAAACCCTTAACCTACTTTAACCTGAGGCCATGTTACCCCTCTTTACCCTCCCTCACTTTCTTTCTCTCTCTTTCTCTCTCTCCACACAACATTTTGCTCCTTAATCCCTCTTGGTTCGCTCGCAGTGAGGGGCAAACGGATCAGTTGGGAATTAGCTGCAAGTGCCCATTGGAAGATTTGGAGTTGGGCAGATTTCATGCTGCTGCCACAGGGCATTAAGCTGGTTTGGATGTAGGTTACTTTTGGTTGTCATGGATACCACTGGGGATATTGCCCAACACAACACAACACAACACAACATTTTAACAAATTGTGTAGTGGACTTGCAGAACATGTTAATGACTTTGTCTTAATAATGCTGTCGGAATGGTTCCTTAGCAGTAATGCCTTATGCTGCTTTTATACTGATTTTCTGCTGTAATTAAGATTCCTTGATTTATTTATCAGCCATTATATAATTTGTTTTCAAAACACAAAGCCACATTTGCTTGCTAACTTTTCCTCACACAGAGCTTGTATGGATGATTGAATGCCTTAAAAAAACGTGTCATTTCTACAGTTCTAAATTTCGATACTTTTAAATGGTTCAAGGTTTGGATTTATTTTAATAATTTTTCCTTTGAAACCATGAAAAGCAATTAGTAGTTTCAGAATTTCAGAATTTTTGTGTGTGTTGTGAGCCTACTGAGTTAGCCGTTAACATCTTTATTCGTATTTTTAGCATGGAACTAAAGCATATTGGCAGGAAGCATCTGATTTGTATGAGGATAAAATTATTACTAGCATACTTTCTATAACCACAGATTGACTTTTAGCTAGTCTAAGTTGAACTAGCGGCCCCCTCCATATTAGCTTTTCTTTATTTGTTAGCGTTGTTGGACTGTACGCCGATCAGCGGCTAAGCTGAAATGAACACCGCCTCCATTATCAACAATATATAAAGAAATGTAATGTTAGCTGGCTAGCTAACTTACCCAAACACTGCTGGGGTTTCAGGAGCATGCTAGGTTTGTTAGCTAGCTAACTGGCTCAGTAATTCATATATGTTTCTTGCTACATAGTTAGCTATCTAGCAAAGATGCCGCTTACACATTATCCTATGGACTGTAGCAGCACTGAGATATGTTTAACACAATAAGCAGTCACTAATGAACATTGAGGTGATATCTTTAGTTTAGTGGAAAACATCAAAAGATCTGGCTAGCTAGTCTAGCTCACTCAGCTAGCTAATGGTTTACGTGGACACATTTGCATAGGTTGGAAGTTAAGTGTGAAGATTCCGGATAACTTGGGCCAGGGATGCTCATCTGTCTCCGTTTCTTTCAGACATGACTAAGTGTTTGGGTGCCTGAAGTATAGACTTTCGGTAGGAAAGTGCTTTATTTTTTAACTGGGTCTCGAAATTCAATTATTTTAAAATCTGTACATACTTCCTTTTCATTGGCTTACAATCTTCCAGGGTTAAATGTATTTATGTATTTTTTACTCTGTAACAGTGATCACAAATAAATTACTCAAAAAAGTACTGTTACAGTGAACCATGTACTCAAGTACAGTAACAGGAGTACTTTTAGTTTCTTACTTTCCACCCTGACGTTGATGACGTCTTTTCATTTCCGTTAACTTTCTTTATAAGCCCATTGATTTAACCTAACAGTGGGGGTTTTAAAGGAAGCTAATCCGATGTAGGTTTAACCAGCTCAGTTGTGTATTAGTTCAGCTTCCATGACTCTTGGGTTTCTAATCCTGGTTGCATTTATCACAAAAAAAAAATATCCCAGCCACAACTTGAATAAGAGGCGTGAATTGGAGAAATCCTCTCTGCTGCAGAGGCTCCTGGTATCTAGAGACAGAGAATATGGCAGCTAAGCCGGTCCACTGGGATGCCAACAGTGCTCGTGGCATTCTAATGAGCTTACAGTCCTGCCAACACACTGTTGATAAAAGCCTCATTTGAAGTCCAGGATAAAACACCAGTGACAGAAATCACTCTCAGCTTGGACACTTCTGTAATTGGTTGTGGGCGTATACACTCACCAGCCACTTTAATAGGAATGCTTGTACCCCCACTCATTTATGCAATTATCCAACCAGCCAATCATGTGGCTGCTGTACAATGCATAAAATCATGCAGATACAGGTCAAGAGTTTCCACTGGAACTGGACAGTAAAAGACTGGAAAATCTGTAGCCTCAGATTACTGTTCTTGGCTGACAGGATTGATACATTGTGCATTCTGAGATGCTTTTCTGCTCACCATGGTTGTAAAGAGTGGCTATTTGAGTTACCATAGACATCTCGTCAACTCGAACCAGTCTGGCCAATCTCCTCTGACCTTTCTCATCCACAAAACATTTCCGCCCACAGAACTGCTGCTCACTGGATGTTTTTTGCTTTTTTTTTCCTCGCACCATTCTGTGTAAACAAGCAGTAAACTTAGTTACTGTTGTGTGTGAAAATCCCAGGAGATCAGCAGTTTCTGAAATCCTCAAACCAGCTCATTTGGCATCTCCAAGCATACCATGGTCAAATTCTGAAGTTTGATGTGAACATTAACTGAAGCTCTTGATCTGAATCTGCATGATTTTATGAATTGCTCTGCTGCCACATGATTGGCTGATTGAATAATTGCATAAATGAGCAGGTTATTAATGATCAGGAACGTATTATAAAAGCAGACTAGTTTTCAGCTGTTTTATACGAATTACGTCTCCACCACATGTGGCATAGCTATGGGGGAAGGACCATGCATATCAGTCTGTTACCATACAGTTAGGCTGCTTTAGTCTGAATTGATGCAGATCAAGTTCATATTATCATTCCAGCAAATTTCATGAATAACAAAGTTAGTTTGCATATTTTTCTCATACTACAGTAATTACACACATTGCTAGACATCATGAAGTGAATTTGCATTGATTAAGCAAGGTCAAGACTTATTTCCACACGATTTTAATTGTGTCAAGCCGGAGGACTGTCTAATGATTTCTGTCCTGACAGGTTTGAACTAAATACACACTAAGTATATTCCACTCACAGAACAATCAGGCTGGCAATGGAAGAATAATTTGGCTTTTAGAGCCTGATTTAAATATAAATAACTAAAAATTAAAAAAAAAATCAAACAAAGATTAAAAGAAAAAACAGAACCAAACTAATGCCTCAATCATTGTTTCGAGATTGGATATGAGCGCCAGTAGTTCCCAATCACTGGAGTTAATTGAGCAATTTGTGCAAAAATAACTGGCTGCTATGCCATCACATCTGCCTCCTAACTACAGGAAAGATGGAAAATCTGGAAAAGCCAATAAAGAGAGGGCCCAATCTTGGGACCTGGAGTACTACAGGGATGCAGAATTTAGCTATAGAGTTGAATCACTAGTTCATGAGCATTAATCTTGAGTGTTATCTCACTGTAAAGTGAACTAAATTTTGCTCTTGTTGATCTACAGATCTACATTACTTCAAAATTAACGCACATGGTCATGCTAATAAGAAATCCATCATCAGAGCCTAACACCCATGACCTCATAGTATAATAGAGTTTACTTAGCTGTTTTTGGAAGGAATCATGGCTTTCTTTAATAATCAGAAATTTTTAATTGTTGGCAAGTTGCTGGAGTATAAAGGGAATACTTTGGAGTAATAAAAGTAACTTTGATTTGTGTCGGGCCACAGCACACTCTCCACATTGTTTTAATTATTTTCCTACAAAAGCATGCCTCCAAGTGTTTTACACTGCTTCTGTTGTTCTGCGTATTCAGTTCTGAGATTTCAATTGCATGTGCTAAAAAAATGTATTGATTATAAACAGAGGTAATTATATACTTCCAAGGATCTTCTGGCAGAGTATAATTTAATTTTAAACTGCACATTTGTCTCAACTACAGCCACTGGGAAAGTAAATTGTTTCCATACTAGTTACTTTTAAATTAACGGCTGTTTCAGAGCTGGAAAATGGATGAGGAAGTTAATTAGAGTGGGTCTCATATGAGGCTACAGCTAAACCATCAACATGGACAGAAACACAATGAGAACAATGAAAAATTCTTTGAGCTCAATTATTGTTTATGATGATTACGATTATGACCATGACAATTATTATTTCAATTTTATTTTGAGTTCTTAAATATTTTTTTTCAAATGCCTGCAGTACCAGCACCCCAACCGAAGCCAAATAAGGGTCAGGGTACAAAACACATGGGACAGATCCCACTCTCCTCTAGTAGGAGGCATGTGCAACCAAAGTTTGCGCATTCCTCCAGGAGCAATCCTAAAGACCCGCATGCAAGGTATATAAAAGACTAACAGCTTTTTCATACTTGGTCTGAACACTTCAGTCTGCATCCACCACTGGGGGCTTATAATCACAGGTTTGCATTCACAGAGAAGAATTCCATCTGAACGGTGGATCTCTTGTGCAATCCCACATTGTTTTTGTGCATGCAGGTTTGCAAAATGGTAGGCACTAGGTTCATCCATTTGCTCTTATGTATTATTTTCCTTTGTTACCAACACTCAACCAGTGAAGAACAGTGATTTTGGATACATGGTATGTCATTGTGCAGGATTACCTGCAAACAAGGAGCTGTTCTCATATAAGGAAATCTTAGTACAAGCACTCGCAACACAAAGGTAAGCTCTAGTCCTACGAACATATGGTTTTATAAATCAGTTAGGCATTCCATTTCCTCCACTCACAGTAACAAACCTTTCCCCACCATTAAGATACTTGACAAGTTGAACCAATCATGTTACTCGGCATGCAACACAGAGAGTGGTTAGCTTCCACACCTGATACTGATTGCACCATGCTTTAGTTGAAGCAAGGCCAAGACCACTGTTTTCAAGAAGACCAGGGATCGGTCCTCTGGACTGCCCCCAGGCTTGAAAAATACTTTGACACTTCAACAAATGTATCAAACTCTCTGGGGAAATGGTCTCGAGTCCAGAAAAAAAGCACAAGTGTGAAAAATGACAAATGTACCATGTCGGGATTAGGGTTACCAGGGACCCATCCGTGGAGCCATATCTGAGGGTAGTCTGGTGTCTGATGATCAGGCCACCCCTATAACTCAAAATGGTGATGTGGACCCATCTTTTGGACTCATCACCTGCACGATGAAGGGTGGGGGTGAGGTGCAATGGCACCCGGTTGGCAGGCATGTGGTGGACAATCTTACACAGACTAGACCCTTGCAATGGAAACACCTTCATCAAACTTTAGTTTGGAGTTTGGGGTACAACCGTACTTTATTGTGTCGCACAACATCATGCTTTTGTATTACGTGTAATTCTATGTAACATAGCCTCTTTACTGTCTTGTGTTTTGTTACACAATTCTGAAACTGTTTCATCCCACTGTATACGAGTATACTGTATGTAACCGTTGATGCCATTCACTTGGCTTAAAAGCCTGAACTACCCAGATGCTGATGACATCAGTGTGTTTGTGCCAGCAGGACAACTGGAGTGGCCATCATAAACACCATTACATCCACCCCATAGGTGCTGCAAGGGCTGATTTTATTGCCCCTTGCCCCCATTATGGCTAATTGCATGGTTGCTTTGACAACATGATGGCCAATATGATGTAAAACTGATGCTAGGTGAATGTGGTATTTCCCTGCAGGCCTGTGTGCCACAGGGTGAATAATTCCATATCTGGGGGTCAGAACACCATTTTAATGTTTCCCTGCTTTTATGGCTCATCGAGAGTTAAATTGTTAGAGCAGGCTGAGAATCAGAATGCTGCAGCACAGGTGCACTCTGGGATTGGGGGAAAAAAACCATCTGTGGTTCACTGGCTACAATATGGTGGAGATTGATCAATTATGTCATTTCCTCTGGGACATACAATACATAATAGACACTTCAGAGCTATTTCAGTCAGGTAGCATTGCTTTTCAACAAAATATCCTATATGATAGGACCTTCTTTCTTTCTTTCTTTCTTGCTTGCTTGCACTCTGTTCAGCCACCTTTTCCTTCTTTCCTTCATCCTAATTACTTTTTCGTCAACATGACTTCCTTCCTTCAGGCTTTTCTTCGTGTTCCTTCATTCCTTCACTTCTTTTATCAGTCCATCCTTCCTTCATTTTCTTTCTCAACTCCTTCTTTCCCACCTTTTTCTTTATTCTAGTATTCCAGTATTTAAGTATTCTTTCTTTCTTCCTTCACTCCACTTATTCTTCACTCCACTTCTCTCTTTCACTTATTCCTGACTTCTTCCACTCATCATTTCTCTTCTTCCTACCATCCATTAACCATTCTTCCTTCATTCCTACCATCATTCCTTCTTTCTGTCTCCCATCTTCCTTCACTCATTCCTTCCTACCACCCTTCCTTCCCATGCACCATCGTTTCTTCTGTTCTTTTTCCTTTCACTCCTTCCTTTCTTCCTTCACCCTTTCCAGACAAAAGTAAGCAACCACCATTAATAATGGCACCTTCCTTCTTCTTTATCACAACATCATCACATTACTTTACCCAGAGATGAAGTGCTTATTGTATATACAAGGACATAATCCTGTATCTGGTTAAATGTTGCTTTAAATTTATTCTCCTCTTAACTCAGGTCATTTCAGCCAGTTCTCTAACCCCTGGTCTGTATGCTTTTATAATTTTGACTGTACTTCCCTTCTCCTACAGTACACATCTTGAACAGACTAACGTACAGCACTATATACTGATAGGTATACTAAATTATATAGTTTGGTGGCCTTGTATAGCATTAACCATTGACGGAGGATCACACATTGTTATAAAATTAAATAGTATGAATGTACCATTTTATCACATTATACAGCATGACATACTGCTCATCAGCTTTTCATCCCTTTCCATGCATCATTAAAGTAAATGAGCCTAAAGTGATTAACTGACAGTTTCCTGGTTCATAATTTTCACATAATATCACAAGCTAAATATATTTGCATAGTATTAAGGAAGTGATTGCACTTGATGGAGGAGAACAGAACAACAAAAACAGCTTAAAAGTGTCTTAGTGCTCTTAGGGCTCGGGAAAGCCAATTGATTTACATGGTAAATATGGTCATTTTGTGCATTTTCACCCGAATCCATAAAAACTCTTGTCAGGTCGAATTAGCTTGCATGGCTCATAGCTACAAAGCAGAAGAGCAGGCGTAATTAAACATTTAGCACCAGAACTGATGTCCAGTTGAACGTGACCACATTTGCATAATGAGTTCAGTCTGAGCTTCTAATTTATAATCAGATTTGTGATTAATTTAAAACACTTTGTGAATTGTGTTCTGGTGTGCCAAAGTCAAGGAGATACAAGTTTAACTGTTGTCACATGCCAGTCAAGTCAGTTCAAGACATTTCTTAGGAATTTTCTTCAGAGAGAAATTTTTCTGCAGACAGAATACTCAAGCAATACATGTATGACTTGTGTATGTAGCTTTTTTTTTTTTTTTTTTAAACTTTTCCAGAGCAACAGGCTAACCTGGATCAGCAAGGTTAAATTTTGATTAGCTAAAATAATTTTGACTCTTAAACATGATCACGAGCCTTTGTTTAGTGGCTTCAGCTAATGATGCTGGCCAACATTACGTAAACTGTTTTCAATTTTAGTTTAAAAATGTATTTTATGCTAACCTCGCTAAAACAGCATTGACTAGCATAACCAGTATTAAAGCATTTGTTTGCATAAAATACGTTGTAATGTTTCTTTCACACACATACATACACACAAAGAAAAAAAAAAGCCTTATCTAATGTTAACTAGTGAATTTGTCTATGTAGATTTGTCGACTAATGCATTCAGTATTTGCCTCTGTGGGGAGCTTTCGACTATACTCTGTACTCTGCTGCTTTTTTTTAAATCCTACTACCACTTGCTCATGATGGAGTGCATTTTTTGTTGTCTTTTACAGTGAAATAAAATCCTTGCACTGTTCATAGTGAGTCCTGTCATGACCAGTGCTGTGTGAAAAGTGCATTTGGTGCCACAACTTGCATTCACACTCAGCTAGTTCAGTGTAGCGCATTCCAGCTGACAGAGGATGAACCGGACTCATTTCACATGCTGCTTAGGCTGGAGTTGAACATAGCAAAAGAAACTGCTGTAGACCTCGTATCCTCCATCAAAAGTAAGCTGGATATTGAGCTGCAGTATAAGGAGGGCTCTGTTGAAGGACATGAATTTCCATGCCGCGCGCTCTCAGTTTCAGAAGCTCATGCATAGACGTGTATTTGTCCTTAAACAATACTACGTTACACATTTATTGCACTGATTTACATTTTTCTATCATTAATCTAAAAAGCATTGGAGCTGGAAATGAACTGTTAATTAAAGTGCTGTTTGAGGCATTCTTTATCTAATAAAACAGCCTGTCCTGAAACAGTTTAACTATGGAAAAGACAACTTTTTTTAATTACTAGTCAACTAGTATTGTAGACAGTATCATGAAAATCTGAATATATTAAAATGAATAAAATGCAATGATCATTTGTGAGGTTCTTTTACTCCTCCATGTACAACATATGAAGCTCCTTTAATAGTCCTAGATTTGAGCTTGTGGCCACGTCCTTCAATTCAGACCACAGTTATTTGTGATGAAATGTTTACATGCGTGCATGTTCATATTTGGTCAAACACAATAGCATATTAAATATGATGCATGGCTCCAACACATTTTTGAGACAACATTATTATTTTAAGAAATGTTCTTATGAGAAACATTTTTGTTAGATGAAAGGTAGATCATTTCTCTAATTCAGTGAGGGGAAAATTTTCAAATATTGTTGGTTTGTTTATCAGTATTCCGTTATGGGGTGTCATGTCCGCCGACGCCCAGAACTCAGAATCCCAGAATTCACAGCGACAATC
>JAOTRR010000030.1:16478370-16499614 GCA_028570945.1 Gogo arcuatus
GGTTTGTATTTATGAGAACTGAAAGTACAAAATGCTCTCACAATTAGTCCCCCCCCCAAAACGCAGCTTTTACAGTTTTTAGCTAACAAAAAAGCCAAAATACTTCCTTCTGCTTACTGAGATTAAGGTTAGATATAGGCAAAAGTGTGTGTGATGTCTACTGAAATAACACTCAAGTAACAGGGTTGGGCAAGAAACACACACACACACAGAGAGAGAGAGAGAGAGAGAGAGAGAGAGAGAGACTCAGTATAACAGCATCTACACCAAGACCACACAGTGTGATGGACGCTTTCTCATGCAGACCAAGGATCCATACAGGTACTTAATTATTATTATTATTATTTACATTTCATCAGTTATCAAAAATACAGGATAAATACAAGTCTTTCCTCAGTTTATACTAAGAATACATGACTTAAAAGCAAGGCGAAGTAGTTTCTGCAATATCTGTATGCATTAACACAACTTTCTCTGTTAAAACTGAACTAGCATTCAAAAGTTGTTTTTTTTTAACTGATTTTCCAAAACTTAAGGAATCATTGTATGAAATTAAAATCGGAATATAGTGTTTCTTGATCATCTTGTTTTTTATTAGGATCTTTTACCACACCATTTCCTAATGATCACAGACATGATCTGGACTTCATCATTGCATGTTATTTTCCCGAATGCTTTTATTTGATTTAAATTTGTGATTGAATAAGATTGGCCAAATTTATACAGTATTAGGGTTTGATATGAAAAGTTCGAAGTACATTATTGGACCACACTGTGTAATCAAACCACAACAAAGTGCACGTCTGTCAACCAAGGACAGGGATGGATCTGAGGCTACAGTGAGCACAGCCTCACCCAAACTACAGAGATTAACATAGTATATAATTATAATTATATATTTCATCAATCTTGTATCAGTTTATTAGTTACTAATTAAGTGGACACTGGGTTGAGTTTATTAAGTACACAAATCAAATCTGAAGGATATTTTAAACAAATTAAAAGCAGCATTAGAGTATTTGTTATATACAATATGGTGTATAACAGTATATTGAATGCTATGAAGGTATTTTAAGGATATGGAGGGTTTCATGTTATTGCGAAGGGAGTGATGAATATTGAGATGTGTTCCAGGTTATAGTACTGTAGTATACGGTTATGGGTTGCTAACTGGGGATGTGGAAGTTTAATCATATGGATTTATGCAGTTTATTTAGCTGAAGGCATCTCATCAGGCCAGAGACTAGCTACAGGATGACATCAGATAAGAAACAGAGTTTTTATAGATTTTTATATTTTATTTACTATCTGTGTTCTGCTTTGCAAATGATGCATTTATTCTCCCAGCATGTCCATGTCCATGGTGCTGGTTAAAAATACTGTAGTAACATTACAGTTGAAGATTGGAAAACTGAAGATTGGACAACATTGTTTTGTTTTTGTTTGTTTTTTAATGTTAATCTCTGTAGTTTGGGTGAGGCTGTGCTCACTGTAGCCTCAGATCCATCCCTGTCCTTGGTTGACAGACGTGGGACCCGACGTGCTCTAATGAAGTTATAGCCCAGCAGCCTCAAAGTTTGATGTGTTATACTTTCTGAAATGCTTTTCTGCTCACCGCGGTTGTAAAGAGTGATTATTTGACTTACCGTAGCTTTCCTGTCAGCTCAAACCAGTCTGGACATTTTCCTCTGACCTCTCTCATCAACAAGGCATTTCCATCCATAGAACTGCATGTTTGTTGTTTTTCACTCTATTCTTCACGACTCTGGAGACTGTTGTGTGTGAAAATCCCAGGAGGTTAACAGTTTTTGAAATACTAACACCAGCCGGTCTGGCACCAACAACCATGCCATGGTCAAAGTTACTTCCCCTTTCTGATGTGGACACAGTTGTGTCAAATCTGTCAGATTTCAGCCTGAAGATTTTCCACATGAATTCATTTCTCTGATTTACCCAGTATCTTTATACTTCTTGTGCAGTTTCTCTTGAACAGTTTGACTCTTCAAACCCAATCACTTATAGAGATATAGTCAGGTATCAAGCTACACTTGAGAAGGAGTTGATGCCCAATGTATTTATTTATACAAGTTTTTCCGATGTTAATATAATTGAGGTTTTATTTGAGTATTATTTTTTCGATTGAGTAACTCAGTAGAAATAGTGCTCTGATGATTTAAACGATGCTGAAGTCAAGGCTATAATCTTCCATTATCCTGTTAGATTCAATGCGAAACTGAACAAGCATCAAATATCGTAGCTTATCGATTATATTTTGCGTAAAATTGTTTATTTCTTTAAGAAATGTGCAGTTTTTTTTGTCTTGGTATCTCTTATCTTCTCTGCTCACTCGGCCTGTCATGGGTCTGGTTCTGTTGCTGCTTAGTACCAGTGACAAGAAAATCGATTTCAATTTATACTTTCTATTTACAGCTTGATAACCTTCTCTTTTTATCTTAAAGCGGAGTCCTTTTTTGTTTTCCTTCCTTTTTATTTTTTTTGTCAGTTCTCAGACGAAAGCCAGCATTCCTGCTGGGTTGAACACATCTCCCTGTCACGGCACATGAACACTGCCGCTGCTTCTCCCACAAACCCTGTCACAAACCATCTCATTCACTGCAGAACCTACTTTGTGTGTGTTCATGGTGGCGTGAATGTGGGTCTCCGGTGATCTGCTGATTCAGCGTACCAGGGTTTCTCTGTACAAGCTAACCCAGAGGCCAGGTTTTTATAAGACATGGGGTTTACCGTGGGAAGGTTGGGGTCAGGGTGAGTGACCTGAGCACTGAATTCTTCAAACATTGTGCTTATTTTGGAGTTTTTCAGCATGCCAGTCTTGTTGGTTTTCAGTATTCAAAATTTTGGATCCTTTGTGGTTTTATTTTGTTTCTCTTTTTGAGATTTTCGGGTTTGTTTGGTGTTCACTAATCAAGTTACTTTTGGGGTGTTGGGTTTGTGATACTGCTTGGGATGTTCTTTGGATTTTTAGATAATGCAAGTGTTTGGGCTCTTAAAGCTTTCAAATGTAAGTTGAATTAATTGACTTTTTGGTGTATGAATGGAAGTTGAGTACGAGTTTTATTACACTGAGGTTTTTTGGGGTTTTTTTGCTTTATGCGATTGATGCCCAAACACTTTTCTGTGTC
Source organism: Gogo arcuatus (assembly GCA_028570945.1). Taxonomy (NCBI): domain Eukaryota; kingdom Metazoa; phylum Chordata; class Actinopteri; order Siluriformes; family Anchariidae; genus Gogo; species Gogo arcuatus. The sequence continues at coordinate 16,481,514 of JAOTRR010000030.1, forward strand.
TCCTCAGGCTCAGAAATCGTGGATCGAGCGAGCCTTCAGCAAGAGAGAATGTGTGCACATCATCGTCAGCTCCAAAGACCCCCATAGGTAAGAATCCTTATATTACATCCATTTATTTTAATAGAACATAGAAATGTGGGATTATACAGTATATCCAATCTGGGATTAAAATTAAACATGGCTTGATTTCAAGAAAATAAGAGTTAGAGATTGAAAGGAATAGGTGATGACCTGCCCTCTGGGATTAACTGAATCTCCCGAGCAGTGATGGAAGAGCAGCACACGTTTTAAAACCTTCCTTTAAGAGCCTGACCTTCAAGTACACCAAGATACCAAAATCTCAATCAACTAGAATGAGGCTGGTGTAGAAAATATCAGGATTTCTCAGGTCTTCCCCACATATAACTTTGAAACAAAGAGCTCCTTGTGAAATTGAAGTATATCTTCTCTTTTATATCCTATTTGTTAGGATGCTGTATATTTCATCCAACACATAGATGCTCCAAAAACACAATTGTTGTATTTCTCAATTATTCATTCAGCTTTGTTCTTGTGTTCTTGTGTACTCTTTTGCTATTTTCCACATTAGTTCAGAGATTGGTATTCTTTTATAATGCAGAATGGTAACATTTTCACCGAAGAGGTCTCAGTACCATCCAAATATCGAGCTAGCTTTGGTAATTTGCCAACAAATGACGAAAATTCTAAAGCCACATAAATCATAGCAATGGTGATGCAGGTAGATAGTGAGCAATAGCTTCCTAAAGACACAAACCTTCTCGCAAATCTTTATAAAAACAAGCGTGCACTATTGTCGTACCTTTGTGAGTTTGTTCTTGGCAAGAACATTCTTTCCAGGAAGTCCTGAGTCCTCTTGTAAGGAACATTAGTATGGTTTTCTGTTTTTACCTCTGCCAACTTTGTTGGAGGAGGTTATATTTTCACCTCCGTTTGTTTGTTTGGTTGGTTGTTTGTTCCCAACGTAACTCAAAAAGTAGTGACCAGATTTTGATGGAATTTTTAGGAAAGGTAAGCCTTGGGCCAAGGAACAAATGATTAGATTTTGATGCAAATCTGGAGATGTATGTAGATCCAGGATTTTTTTGTCTGTTCCCAGTGTAACTCAAAAAGTAGTGAACGGTTTTGGATGAAATTTGGTGTACAGCTTTAGTATTACCTAGGTTCAGGTGATTTGATTTTGATGTTGATAAGATGTGGCTTGGTGGAGACACACGCTCTACCGAGTTTCCTTCTAGTCTGCGATGTTGTTAGACGGAAACCCCTGATGTCTCAATATTAAAGTCTCTCCAGTCGACTGCAGTTAATCCTAATTAAGGACTTGAATACACTTTAGACTTTACCGTGATACTAAATTTGAAAACATCATAATACAAAGACTGCAAAGTGTACTTACTTTAAAAACTCTCTGTAATAACTATGTCTGCTTTTTGGGGGGGTGGGGGGGGAATTGGTGAGCTAATATGAGAGAAGTACAAACAGGTCAGATGGAGCGTTTTAATAGGCAGTCTGTCCAAATGAATGAACACTATAAAAGAAATAAGTGTGGCAGTGGCACAGTGGAGTAGTGGGTAGTGTCGCCAGTTCAGTCCTGAGCTCAGGTTACTGTCTGTGTGGAGTGTGTCTGTGTATGTTCTCTGCATGGTTCTTAGGTTTCCTCCCATCTCCAAAAACGTGCCCGGAGGTGGATTGGCGAAGATAAATTGCCCAGGTTGTGAACACATGACATCCTGAGCTCTTCCTGAACACGAATGAAAAGAAATAAGAGAATATGTGTCATGAACACTGTCATGAACTAGTCATAGGCAATGATTCTGAAATAAATGATGACTAAAATGTTTAACAAAATTTGAAAACTTAAAGATGCAAAGGCATACGAGTTATGAAGGGGTTTTTTTTGTATTTTGTGGCTTTTCTCTGAACTTTTATGGCAAGATCGAAAACTTTAAACCATGTTATATTTCAAGTCCAAAAGTCTGGAGTCCACTAACAAGAATTTATCAGTTATTAAAGTTGCATATACACCTGACAGGTCACACAAATACACCGAAAAGTTAAGAGTATGCACACGTAGTAAGGATCTTCAAACCTCAGGTTATCTATGGAAAACAAAACTGTTCTTAGTAGTGAGTAGAAGAGTGTCTACATGTTTTTTTTTCACAGGTGCTGTTGTGGCCGTCTCATTGGCCAGCATGTGGGCCTCCCCCCGAGCATCTCATCCAATCAGAATGACAGATCGGAGCGTGCACTGAAGAGTGACAGCCTGTCTGAAAAATGGTCCATCAGCAAACACACACAGCTGAGTCCCACCGATGCGTTCGGCACCATCGAGTTCCAGGGAGGAGGCCACTCCAACAAAGCCATGGTACCTGAACACACTGCACACACACACACTCTAATAGAGCAGAATGTAAGGACCTCACCTTATCAATATTTTCTCAATTTTAATAATAATACAAACAAAACCTAAATAAAGATCATGTGTATAATTAGAAACATTAATATGTAGTTAAATGACCCATGAATAAAGTGAGATTTTCTTGGTGCATTGTGATTGGTCAGTATGTGCGCGTGTCGTACGACACCAAAGCCGACTTGTTGCTGCACCTCATGACTAAAGAGTGGCAGCTGGAGCTTCCCAAACTGCTCATCTCTGTACACGGTGGCTTGCAGAACTTCGAGCTGCAGCCAAAACTCAAGCAGGTGTTCGGCAAGGGCTTGATCAAAGCTGCCATGACCACCGGAGCCTGGATCTTCACTGGCGGAGTCAACACTGGTGTGTTCACTTCCACGTACTTTCACTTCACTGTGTTAATTAGGAATGCAGATTACTTCTTTTAAAATCTCTAATGTTTCAGACAGGATGTCTCCTGTGGAAAATTTGAAATGCATTCGATACTTTTGAGTATATCCTCCGTTATTAAGATGTTGAGAGAAGTGAGCTGAGGGATTGCCAAACAGCTCTGAGTGAAATTTAATTATAACAACCTGAGAGGCGGAGGTGGCTGAGTGTCATTTAAGAAATATTTAATTTAAGCTTTTGGGGGAATTGCTGTCAAAATCCATGTAAAATCCATACTTGTTATCAAGAGCCAAATGGATTAAGCTGTTTGTGCCAGTTTTTAGGTCTACACAGGACACATATAGCATGAAAAGCCAAGATAGAACCAAAAGTCCTAAAGGGCTGGAGCTTGATCTGATCCAACTTCTCCTATAAGCCTAACCCTAACCCTTAACCCATAACCCAAACAACACAGACATCACACTTATCCAGCATGAAACACACTGAGGTGTCTCCACCCCTAGACTTTTAGCTCATCTCTTCACAGGTAGGATCAGATCCGTCTCCACCTCATGGGCTTTTTGTTTTGCAGCAAGGTATATTTGGTGCACGTGCAGTTTTGTGACAGTAAAAAAAAAAAGTGTTCACAAAAGAATGTTTATTTATAATGTATAATACATAGTCTATGCCTGTTTTCCTTGTGGTTTGAACCTGCAGGGGTTATCAGACATGTAGGTGATGCTCTGAAAGACCACGCCTCCAAATCCCGTGGCAAAATCTGCACCATCGGCATTGCCCCCTGGGGCATAGTGGAAAACCAGGAAGACCTTGTGGGCAAAGACGTATGTAAACTCTGAATATGGCCCATAATGGGTGTATAATACAGTATCTTTCAACAGTTATAGACTCCTAGCATAGTGGTACTGCTTTGTAGCGCTGATATTAAAAATGTAAAAGAAATAATAATATTAATAATTATATACTTAAGACATTCATGTATTCTCTACATACATTAGAAATGACAAAAAGGTGTTGAATAATTTACACAAACTGCTATGAGTTATCTTAGTCACACAGGCTCAGATAAGGAACACACACTTATCTGCTGTTTATGACTGCCCACTTCTACTAGCTCTCTTCATATCTTATTCTCTCACTCACTCACAGTTCGGATTCTTTTCCTGAGGTCGGCTGTCATGCTGTTAAAAAGAGGAACTGAGGAAAAAACAGATGGCAAAAATTACCATAAAATATTTTTTCTCCTCTCTTTTCTTTCTCTCTGTCAGTGCCACTCTGAAGTCACAGACAGGAAAAGACTCTAGTTTTGACTTTTACTTTTATTATACACAGCGATATCAGAACCTTAAGCATTTAATAAATCCTGGCATTGTATGCAAACTTGTGTGATATTACGTTACTATATTATATTATTAGATTATTGTGTGTTTATGGCTGTTCTTTAGCATTAATTATCATCCACTGAAAAGTTATAACATTGGTTAAAACATGTAAAGTGAAAGTATACAAGATCTAAAGTATACACTATGCATTTTTTAATCATGCATATCAGCTTAAACCAGCACTTATTACACCTAATTCACAAGCCATTAATAATAATAATAACTGCTGTAGTTCCCAGCATGATGAGCTCTGCTTTGGTATTGTGTTTTGTTTCGGGTTCTCCATGGGCTTTTGTTTACATTGCTATGTTCCTTAATATCTATTTTAGTCCTATCTCTGCCCTTGTCCTGTTATTGTTACCCTATTGTGTTCACCTGTTCCGTGTTTGTACACTATGCAACCTTAATCACTCAGCCTTAACCACCACTTAGTATGCCATGATTCATAATAATAATCTACCAGACACACCTTCAATCTCTCATATCACAACAGAGTACCTTTAACCATCACTTCTTACTCTTCAGATACGATCATGATTCACTCATATCCTCTCAAATATCACCTTTAATCATTACTCATAATCATAATGTTTGGTCCATCATTACCTATTAAACGGCACCTTCAATCACACAACGCTTTAACCATCACTCAATATGACACAAATTTACCCTCTCAGCATGCATTGTTCCTAGTTCCCAGCATGATCAACACTTCTTTCATGTTATGTTTTGTTTTAGGTACTCTGTGTGCTTTTGCTTAAATTGCCATATGCATTTATTACTATTTTAGTCCTGGTTTGTTACCCTATTGTGTTCACCTGTTCTGTGTTTGTCTATTTATACCACGTTATTTATTTGTATCTTTGCAAAGTCTTATCAGTCTTACGAAAATCCTCTAGTGTCATTAACTCCAAGCCTTGTTTGTGTCAGTTCTTTGACTCTTGCCTTTGTCTCGGCTTTAATTTGAACTATCCTTGTTTTAATGTTGCCTGCCTGTGCTTTGACTCACACTATGGACCATGATGATGATGATGACTGTTGTATTTGCTAATAAAGCACATGCACATTACAAATTAAACACCATAAAGCACCTTTTTCCACCATTCACAATCACTGCCCATCATCTATCACCTCTATCCATTACTCATAATAATAACCACTCAGTTAGCACCTTTAGTCCCCATCAGAGAACTTCTTTCACCATCACTAATAATTACAACCCATTAGAAAGCCTCTTTAACTTGCACTCATAGCCCATTGTAGAGCACCTCTAATAACTCATAACCCACTAGACCTTTAATCATCATGTGTAATCTGCTAGGTTCTAGAGAGCTAGGTGAGAAATGATCAAACAAAACATTTAATAGCCCAAAAGCTAACAGTCTCTTCTGTGTGTGTGCTTCAGGTGGTCCGGCCATACCAGACCATGTCAAATCCTCTGAGTAAGCTGACTGTCCTGAACAGCCTGCACACACACTTCATCCTAGCTGACAACGGCACCACGGGCAAGTACGGTGCCGAGGTTAAGCTTCGCCGCCAGCTGGAGAAACACATCTCTCTGCAGAAGATCAACACACGTGAGTCTCCACCCTGCTAGTTTCTAGTGCAGTCAGGCAAATGGCATGCTGGGAAAAAGTGATTATGCATTCCAAGGACTCATGGTAGATTATCTCTCTTGAGACAGGGCATTTTTAATTGTACTGTGTGTTGAGGCTTGAGATTCCTCAATGCACTTTCAACAACTGAGTTCAAGTTGAGGAAATAATTTCAGCTCTTATGATGGATAAAGCTGGAACATATCAAGTCATGGCATCAGTTACAGCCATTAAACAAAATATTGAATATTTGAGATGGCAAGAAATACATTATCAGAGAATACACAGTATGTCTGAGATGAACTAATCCTGAGGGAATCAGCCTGTCTATCAGAGGTTTGTTATAATATCATTTCCAAAGATGTCAGTGAAGATCATTAGCAGATATCTGTGACACATGAAGGAGATCAGCATGACAATCCAGTAACTCACCTTCCACATATGCTTTGTTTAGTTAGTTCGAATTTAATCCTGGTCGGTTTTCTCCCTTGGTGCAGGTAGTTTGGGCAGGTGAGAACAATCAACAAGTGTGGACCAAAATAATCCAATCATAGTCCTTCCTTCCCGTGCCAGCACCTGGTATTCCCAGGCAGTCTCCCACCAAGTACTAACCAGGTTAAGGCGCACCAGACGGAGCCAATCTCCATAGCCCTTCGGCCTCTCGCCTATTATATAGCTAGGGTTACAGTGGGGGGCTGGTCCTCTGCTAACCGCAAGAGTTTGACACCCTACTCAGATCTGTATTATGGCGTGCCTTGCCAGATGGCACCATTTTTCTGTTGGTTTTTGGTATGACCAGACCACAAGTAGAACTCGGGTTCTCCCAGTCGAGAGGCGGACACGCTAACCACTAGGCCAGCTCACCAATAATCCAATCATAAATCAACCCAAATACAATCTAAAGGCCAGAACTGTAGTGCTGCAGACATATCGGTTCTAGATATTTGAGCTGATGAACTAAAAATGAGTAAAAACCCTGGATGTGATACACAAAATGTTTTAAACTAGTTATTTTAATCATTTATTTACCACTGAATCCATATCCTTACCTTTTTCTGTCACTGTATTTCTGACCTATAAATGATTTACGAGTAGGTTTTCAACTCTACGACCCCTTAGCCAGTGTTCTTTTTTTTCGGTTCCTTTAATGAAGTGTGAAACTAAGCCAAACAACAAACGAATCAAGAGGTTCAATCAAGTTTCACTCTGATTCAGACTCTGATTCAGTGTCATGTTTGAAATGGATATGTTATTGTAGGTAGAGTTCAGGTGGTTGTTATAGGACTTTATGCCTTGTAGGTTCAGGTCAGGTGGGTTTTGAAAGTTGTATGTCCAAACTGGGCTGGCATTGTGGGTGATTAGCATAGACATAGACATTAGTATAGCTGGGTGTTATAGGGCTTTAGGGTTTAGTTCATGTGGATGTTATGGTACTCTGTGCCTTTTATGTTGAGTAAGACCAGGTGTTGCAGAGCTTTAGGCCTTGTAATTTCAGTTAAGATGGGCGTTGGGAGTTTTTAGGCCTTATATGGTTAGTTTTGGCTGGTATTGTAGGGATGGATAAAGGCATTATGAGACTTTGTGCATTAGTTTGGGTTGGTGTTGTGGTGCTTTAGGCCTTGTATAATAAGTTTAGGTTGGTGTTGAGAGTCTTTATCCTTGTATGTTTTGAATGGGTTGGTACTGAGGGGATTCAGGTCCTAGATCTTCAGTAGGAGCAGGTGATGATTGGCTTCAGGTGATGGATGTTCAGTATGGATGGCTGGACAAAGTGTGTTTAATTCTGGTGGGTGTTGTCGGGGCATTAGACTTTGGGTGTTCAGCTTGGATGAGTGTTGTGGGGCTTTATTCAGTCATGGTAGGTAATGGGGTGTTTCTATGGCCTTATATGTTCACTTTGGTATGGTGTTGAGGGTACTGTATGTTTGGTGTGGCCTAAGGTCTTGAATGTTTCGTTTGGATGGATCTTATCTGGCTTTAGACCCTGTATGTTTAGAAGAAGTTGCTGTTACGGGGTTAAGCCATTATCTATTAAATTCAGGTTAGTGTTGTTGGGCTTTAGGCATTATTTTCTATTCAGTTGGATGTTGTATGGCTTGAGGCATGGGCTTTCCTGTTAAGTTCGGTGTTTTCAATCCATTGGTATTAAATTCAAGTAGTGAATGGAAATCATCTTTGTCCTCCTCATCCATCTTTACTGACTGCAACTAACAGCCAAGCCACAGCTCATACAGTTCATTAGGATGTCTGTCACTGATATCTGTGAATTCTCTTTGAGGAAAGAGGAAGTGGTTATTCAGAATTGAGACAAAGTTTGACCCCCCTCTCCTCTCCCCAAAGGCATGTGACTTGTGGACTTCCCTTTGTCATCCTATGCCTGGGATTATAGAGGGGGCTGGGAAGGCAAAGGGACGTCCAATTGTCATCAACAGCTTCTATGTCCATGCAGCAATCAGCACACAGGGGAAAAAAGGGGATCTAAAATGTGGTCCACAATGATAAAAGTTCTAGATAGAAGCAGAACATGATCCTATCTGATACTAGATACAAAAAAATTAGAAGAAATAAAAAGAAAATTCTAGGCATCCAGGAAGTACCCATTTCATGTCTAGACAACTGTACAACTGTAGAAAAGTAACGTACAATAAATGTTAGTTTTAAGTAGGACGTGTTTTTTCTAAATGGTATTTTACATTTAATTTTGTTTGGGGAAAAAGGAAACCACAAGAATCATGTAAACTGTGCAACAGTAAAACTTTTTACCTCCTTCATCCTCCTCCTCCTCCTCCTCCTCCTCACTGTGTGCTCATGGGTCCAATTGCCAGCAAAATTTGAACTGTTTCAGACAAATGAAACTTTTTTAATTAATGCCCTAATTGTAATTAATGGTATTTTTTAACTGCTTATGTATTTTTATATCAATTCCCTGATTTTGTGCAGGTCAACAACTATCTCTTTTTGTTGAAAGGTCTTTGGTTGTGCCCATGTTAATGATTGACAAAGGGATTTTACATCCCATGTGTTCGACATCATACTGTATTTATACTACAGAGAAACAGGACATGATTAAAAGCAACAACAGAGTTCTTGAGGATTGAGAGCAAATGAAAAATAGCATGACAATTTTTTGAAATATTCCTTAGGAGTGTCAATAATTTTGGCACATGAGTTTGAATAAAGATAACAGATTCTCATATTAATTGAGTGGAAAATTTGAATTATTGTGTGTAATTTATACAAATCAGTTTGCTCATCAGATTTTATGAAGGGTGTTTCAGGATTCTGGAATGTACTGTATGTCCTAATTTTGCTGGGTAACTGTCATCCCTGGGGCATCAACGGTTTAATTTGAGCAGCTGATTACAATTTTAATTATATGGCATCACCACTCATTTTCTTTTCATTTCTTTGGTTCAACATTCTGCTTGGTGTAAAACACTGGTTTTAATTGCACACCATAATGACTAGAAGCAAGAGTGTTGTGAACTAAGTTAGCTAAGATAACTATTTACCTAATTAAGATTATCATGGTGCTGCATGTACGCTAACGAATGTGGTTATATTTTTTTACCCAGAGGTTAAATTAATATTTAGGATGTGGGGGTGCTCTTTTTATTAGGAGGCTACAACAATGTGGAAATAGTATCATTCAATTTGTGTTATTATATGGTGTTATCAACATTTATACAAAGGGAATGCGAGTTTTCACTTTTCATTGTTATTGGCATTCTTGGCATCAAAATGATAGTAAAATATCTTTTGATACTTATCCTAGTAAGGTAAGGATATGTAATACAGTAAAGCATATAACCGACCAAAATATATGTTGTATATAAGTGCAGGAAGTGACCTCACTATCTCTAGGTGATAAACATCATTCAGAACACTAGTGAAAAACCATATGCTATGTGGCTCTTTTTATGTCAGTTTTTATGCAATACAATGATGGGATTTCCAATTTAAAATGATGTTGTTCAGTTGTTGGATTTTCCCTCAGGAACAAAGTTTCTTTCAGAAATGAAGGTGTATCGATTTCCAAAAGACAAAGCACAGTGAAACATTTGGATCACTGAACTGAATAGAGAATCAAAATACACACTAATTCCAGGATCTAAAGCAAACATTTCATCTCAATTTATCTGAAATATTACATGCTTAAAAGTAGCATTGTTGTTCAATGAGAGTCATCGACATACCGTATCACTGTCTAACAGTCATTTACGACAAGAGATCAATACAGTTTGTGTGTCGTAATTGAAACAAGTGAATACTCAGCTGAGTAATGTGCAAACTCACCAGCAAGCCACATTACAAGAGAAACTATTTCTTATCTATCTGATAAGAAAACCATTGTATGCATTCATGCATCCATACACGTAGTGTTAAGTAACTTCAGGTTAAGTTTGTTTCAAAAATACTGTTTTCTCACATTCTTGTTCAAAGTACTAGGTAATAACTCATTGTTCATTTTTGACTATAAGTATAATATATAACTATAAGTTGTATTACAATACAGTGGAGCTCAACTCTCTTTAGAATTCATGTTCATTCCTGTGTGTGTGTAACTGAACATAAAAGAATAAAACAATTGAGTCTAAGAGCTTCGCAAAGGCTAGTAGTGATGTCATAAGATGGAGTTTGCGATTGGCTGATTAAGTTGAACTAAAGCTCCACCCTTGTTGACCACTTCTCCATGTGGCTCATTTCAGCACCATGGCCAGCACCATACGGTATTTTCTTTCCTAAAGTTGGTTCTAAAAATTGGGGCCACTGGCAAGACCTGCTTTTATTTTAGTAGTTAATGAATTTGTTAGGTGTTGTCGTATTCTTTATCAATATACATGCCAAAATGTTTGTACTTATTGTACATGCCACTGAAAGAACTGATTCTGTGGCTGTCAGGCAATCAGGGTGCAGTCTTTCTAGCCTAAAGCCTTCTTTATGGCTCTGTGTGATAGTGGCATCTGTTGCTCCCTTGGCTTTAGTGGACTATTTCTGGATATCATTTCCTGCTGCCTCCTTTGAATGTCTCCTCAGCGGGTTGTGGCATATTGGCATAATTCCCACTGTACCATATGGGGATAGCCTTCTGGGTACTCTCTCTCTCTCTCTCTCTCTCATGGTTCTAATTTATAAATGCAATTATCAATGCATCTCTCGCTGCCTCTCTCTCGTTCTCCACCCCTAATACTCCATTAAAAAGTAGACAAAGGAAGAACTCGGATTATTTCAGTCTCAATGCACAGATCATTCATTCCTTCATCTGTAGCACCAGGCAGGAATACACCCTGGATGGGATGGCAGTTCAACGCCAGGCACCAAGCATACATACTCATGCCTAGGGGCAATTTGAAGGAGCCAAATCACCAACTGGCATGTTTTTTGCGAGGTAGGAGGAAACTGGAGATCCCAGAGAAAACCTGGAGGTAGCAGTAGACACAATGCCCTAAGACACAATTACATGAGATGAGTCCTTAGGAGATCCCAAGATTCAAAAAGGGGAACAAGTGGGATTACAGTACAAATCAATGAAGGGAATCATTTTAATCAGTAAATATATGACAAAAGAGTTGCTGTTTTATAGACACAGTACCTCATCCTCATTCATTCTTATTTATAACTCCATCTATCACAGCTAGAGAAACAACGCTTTTTTGACAACGTTTTCATGGCAATACTCCATTGTTGAGTTGTTGGTGCTTCACAGTAGCACATTATCTTTGTACAGAATGTTTTAGACTCCTGCGTTTACTGTGGTCATAACCTCCCTCCATTATGGTAGCGCTCAATAGTTCTCATATTCCTCATTTGTCATTCGGGATAGTACTGCTCGCTAATTGACTGAACATGAGCTCTTCGAGCACCAGATCTGTTTTTAATTAATCCCACAATGTCTCATTCTCATTTTCTTTCTCTACAACCAACACAACCCTTAAATCTGAGACCAGTACAGTTGTAAAAAAAAAAATGTATCACAATAATCTTCCATATTACAAAAATGTATGATTGCTTTTTACGAGGAGTTTCTCCAGGAAAGGCCCAAATCACCCTAATCAGCTATTTAGGCACCACATATTTATGTTTTATCGTTAATACAAGCACTGTCTGAGTCTCTATACACATAATGGTTTACCCTCCAATTTCACCTTCCCTTAATAAAACATTCATTTAGAGTCTCTTTAGGATGTGAGACTGAATAATGTGGTTATAGTGATTAAGCTGTTCAAAAACCTTTCACAGGTAGTGTAACTTTGTGCCACTGGAGACTATTCGAAAGCCTAAATCCTGCTAGCTAATGAAACAATCAGACATCTTACAAAATTAGCACTACACATAAATGAGCTAGGTGTGACAGACTACATCTAGCTACAGTACCAGTTAGATGCTTGGATGCAAGAGATGGAATATATATATATTTTTTTATTCTCTTAAAGACATTTTAGTCTAAAGGTCTAAATAAGATGCATGAAAAGTCGCATGAATTCCGATATGACTGTTCAGACGGCAAAAACTTAGACCTGTATCTGATTTAGGACCACATACATCTCATGAAATGAAATTTGAAAATATCAGATTTGAGTCACATATGAGGGAAAAAAAATCAGGGTCACTTTTACCTGCAGTCTGAACATAGCCTAAGACTATAGACTAATAACTAGAGAATTTAACACCCGTGTACACATTGAAAATCGAAAATTATAATGCTTCCCTAGACAAGTAGCTTCCATTTAGAACTTAGACGAAGCAGTGAGGAGCTTCTGAAGAAGCCTGGATAGAGTAGATTCTATCTGTTATCTAGCATTTGGCATGTTTTCTTATAGCGGTTGTTATTCTAGATTTCATTATTTAAACTAGAAATGAACATGAGAATTTGAGGCAGTGTACAAGTTCAGGTAAAGTTCGTTTAAAGGATTAGGCCAACTTTTCTTGTCCTTCAGTTATGTGAAGGATGACACTTTAAGGTTGGCAATTTATTACTGTAAGTGGCCTGTCGAACGTCCACTCCAGGTAGGTCGATAACAAGCTCAAAACAAGGTTTCGTAAATAAATTGTTTTCCCAAAGTTACAGCATGATGAATTACAATCCTTTTATACAAAGGGATTATAGACAAACTTCAAATATACTGTAAACTAATCTGACTTTCTGTTTGTGTCTTTGCTGGTCACACTGTGCTTTATGATCCTTAGGATCCTCCAGTCTCTCTTTTGCTTTGCCTTTCTGCAGTAAATGGATTATTAACTCTAGCAGCAAACCAAGACAATTTCTTAGAAGATTTCTCCTCACAGTTGAAGAGGGTAATTTGGTGTCAAATCACTTTTGTTGCTACGCAAACATTTCTGTGGACTTCTTCATTGCCTTTGCCTAGGCAATTAATTTCCCATGGCACAGTGGTGCAGTGGTTAGCAAGAAGGTTCCAAGTTTAAACCTCACGGCTGATGGGGCGTCTTTCTGTGTTGAGTTTCTCCCCGTGTCTGCGTGGGTTTCCTCCGGGTGCTCCGGTTTCCTCCCACAGTCTAAAGACATGCAGATTAGGTAAAATACCCAGCCATTGGGGTTGCACAAACCAGTGCATACTTAGTGCCGGTCCCAAGCCTGGCTAGATTGGGGAGAGTTGCGTCAGGAAGGGCATCTGGTGTAAAACCTATGCCAAATAAAATATGTGGATCGATGATCTGCTGTGGTGACCCCTAACAGGAGCAGCCGAAAGAAGAATTTCCTACTTCTCTCAAAGTTTTTTTTCCCACACTTTAATTTGGATAGTAGAAAGTTCAAACTACAAATCTACAATGGTACCTTAAACCTTAAATCTTTCCTTCAAGCACCCTGTATCTGGTATTAACACAAATATACCACAGCACTGTTGAATACTTAAATCTAATTGGTCAGAAAGTACTGTAGCTCTGACAGTAGTTCTGGATGCAAGGTAAATCCCAATGCGACTATTTTACTACATCATCATTTGTATAGTAACGACTCATTCACATGGACTTGTATGGCTAGCACTTCACAAAACTACGAATAATAAAAAAACAGATTTTCAAAAATATTAATATGGTGAAGGTTTTTGTAAGGAAAGGAAGCTTATTTAATGTTAAGGAAGGAGTCTCTGGTGCCAGAGCTTTGTCAGTAAGTTTTCTGACACTCAAACTTTTTTTGCTTTCTGTTTTCCCTCTCTCTTTCTCTCTCTCTGAGCTGAAGTATAAAATTTGAAACTCCTGGACCTCATTTTCTCACAGTCTCATTTTCTCCTGTTCTCCTAGTGTCACAGCACTAGCTTCGCACTTTGAAAAAAACAAAGCAAAACAAAAAAACTGGTGTTGTGCCTTATTAGATTTCTATTTATCTATTTGGTATGTCACTGGAGTGACATGGCCACTCTGACGGCTCCAGCCATCAAAGTTTTTAGGGAGGAATTACAGTAGTGGTTTCCCGTTACCTTCTACTGGAAACTTGTTATAGAGGTTTTCTCCTCTCAACCATTCACACCTTCACACCTATGGGCAATTTAGAGTCACCAGTTAACCTAACCGCATGTCTTTGGATGGTGGGGGAAACCGGAGCACCCGGAGGAAACCCACGCAGATACGGGGAGAACATGCAAACACAGAAAGGCCCATGAGGTTCGAACTGCACCACCATGCTCCCCCTTGTTAGATAATTATGGCTATTCAAAACAGTAAGGATCTACTTGGTGGCTTAATCCAGATACCAAAGCCACCATGTTTTTTTTTTTTTTTTTACAGAGACATCACTAATGTAGATCACATCACACATTCAATCACAACAAGTCCAAACCAATTCTCCTTGATAGTATGTAGCCACGTTGGAATGTAACCATTGAAACGCTGCTAAATGAAGATAAGGTAATATTGTAATTAAACTAATGGTTTTAAGAAAGAAACAGTTTATCAAGTACTCTGCACAGGTAATGTGCAAATTTAAATTGATGGGAAGAAACCAAGATAGCTCGCTCTGAGAAATAACTGTATAACAGTAGATTAGTGATATGTACAGACAGGGGGATAGAAGTTAGCTGGACAGTTAAAGACTGGAAAAGCAGTCTTTTTCCAATCTACAACTGTCCTGTTTGGGTGAGCCTGTCCCCAGTGTAGGCTCAGATTTGGCTGACAGGAGTAGAACCCGATGTGGTCTTAGTCTGCTGTAGCCCATACACTTTAAGATTCATTGTGTTGTGCATTCAACATGGTTGTACAGAGTGTTATTTGAGTTACCGTAACCTTCCTGTCAGCTCAAACCAGTCTGCTCATTCTCCTCTCATCAAAAAGTCGTTTCCGGCCACCCGCTCACTGGATGTTTGATGTGAACCAAGGGTCTTGACCTGTATGTGCATGTTTTTATGCACTGTACTGCTGTCACATGATTGCTAATCGAATAAGTGCATGAATGAGCACGTGTACTGGTGTTCTTATTAAAGGAGTTCAGGTCCTCAGAATGACACTTTGCTTCCGGTCCTCATAAGTACAGCACTACGTGAATATGTGTTTAAACAGATGCTGTTTCTCCTGCAGTAAATTCAACAGGGCAGCACAAAGGTTTAAATGAAATCCACTTACACTACATGTGACTGAACAAGGCGGTCCTCCTAGGAGCTAAAAAGAGAGGAAGAGAGGGATGAAAATTTTTTCACTCTTTTTTTTTTTTGCGCCAGTTGAGTTGTGTAATGACGGCTTTGAAGAGAGCAAAGGCTATAAATAGAGCCACTTTATGTAACTGATCCCGTTTTAGGCACAATGACAGCACATGTGGGAGCCTCAGTCTTCCCTCCCTCCCTCCCTTTCCTTTTGCATTTCTACCTGTCTGTCCATGTCATCATCATTCCCATCTCACCTTTTCTTACTCCTCCTATAGACCTCCTGCTGTTGTTTTCCTTTTATCTAAAGTGTTCTCTTTCATTCCTGCACTCCCATTTTCCTGAATTATTTATGCACTTGGAGTGGGATCCCACTGCGGCATGCTGTTCGAACCACAGCCACAATATTACAGCATGACAGTCGATGTATTAGAGGGAGAGAGGGAGAGAGGGAGTGAGGGAGAGGGTGAAAGCTGCCAGAAGTCTGATGGGTTCATTATTTTTCTTTGGACCCAGCTGCTTTATGCACCACCTGTTAATCAATTCACAATCATGGCTAATTGTTCACAAAACAAGAGAAAGGAAGTGTTCATGCTGTCTTCACAGGGCAGATGAGAAGCTGCTTGCTATAGGCTCTGACTGAGTGTGTGTGTGTGTGTGTGTGTGTGTGTGTGTGTGTGTATATGCACATGCATGGTACCTGACCCTGACAGCAGGATCCCAATGAAGCCATGTTAAAGGCCAGTCACCTGCAGAAAACTGGTCAACTGTCAATCTATGTATGCCAGGGATCATTCTCTCTCTCTCTCTCTCTCTGTCCTTCTCAAGGTCTCTCGTCCCCACTTTCACAACGCCACATTGGATTACAAATGACACTGTAGTCAAAGCCAAGAGCAGAAGTGCCAACAGAAGGGAGAGAGTAATTAACAAAGTTATTAATCATTAACTAAGCATGAGGAAATAATAAAAAAAGAAGAAAGACCACACAAATCTGGCTACTGACATAATATCAGAGTTTTCTTCTCTCTATTTTCTTTCTCTCTCTCTCTGTAGTAAAAGTGGGACAGTATGAAGAGAGAGGAGTCTCAGTTATTGTATCAATAAGGGACAACAATTTTTTTGTATACACTATGCAGAAATGTATGATGGTGTATTAGGGCAAAAAAAAACTAATGTTCTGAGAAAAAAACTCAATTTCAGAGATTAAAGTTGTACATTTAAAAGAAAAAAACTTGTATATTCTCCAAGATTATAGTCATAAATTTGTGAAAAAAAACCCTCAGAACGTTCCAAGATTAAAATGTCACAAATTTACGGAAAAAAAAAAACTTGGAAAAACAGTGATTTTGTCAAGGAACCGGATCCAACCAGATTGGATCAACATCCTCACACTACAAACACCACAGCTTAGTCGAGAGTTATGGGAACTGCAGTCTTTCCTCCTCGATCACGCCACATAAAAGAATAAAGCGCTAAAAGATTCTGAACTGTATTTCTCAGAATGCACTGCAGCCAGGAATCACGTGATTAATTGTTTGCGCTTCCTGGATGCAACGGGAGATGAAGGTATAAACCGCACAGGTTTGTTTATTCATGTCCTTTTTTTCTCTTAGCTGTTTATAAATATATAATTATTGTGCACAAGAAGTTTCCTGTTACTTTGAAACGGCTGAGACGAGAGTTATAGGAAATGCAGTTTGCCCTCCTCGATTGCACAATATAAAAGAATAAAGAGCTAAGAGATTTTCAACTACATTTCCCAGAATGCACTGCAGCCATGAAGCAGGGAAGCATGAGAGTTTTTCTCTCATAAATTTATAACGTTATAATCTCTGAGAATATCTGAGTTTTTTCTCGTAAATGCACGACTTTAATTTCGGAAATTCTGAGGTTTTTTCTCAGAATATTACCCCCTGCCTCAACTTCATTTACTTTTGCCTACAATTGCCATAATACGCCATCATACAAATGTCTGTCTGTGTATTTTTTTAAAATTTAGATTTAACCTGGATTATATCAGTTTACACCAAATGGTTGCTGAATTCTCAAATCTGATTGGTCAGTAGCAGCTTGGACAGTACTTATGGCTCCAAGACAAATCACAGGTTTATATTAATGAGATTGTTCTAATCCGTTATTGTTTCTATAGTAACGACTCATTCCCATGGATTATACTAATAATCTACTGCTAATAATAAACCAAATATGATAATATGAGGAAGCTTTGTGGAAGCAGACATTTATTTGACATTTATTTTATGGAAGGAGTCTCCAGTGTCAGCACTTTGTAACAGTCTTTACACTTTGTGGTTTCTCTCTAAGATGACAGGCTGCATTTTTGTTCAATAAATCGTAATTGTTGACTTTTTTTTTAAAACAGTTGCAATACTATTACTGATACATGTCATGATGGTGCTGTGTGCTTGAGAGAAAAACTGTGTGTGTGTAGGGATCGGGCAGGGGGTGCCTGTGGTGGCACTGATCGTCGAGGGTGGCCCTAATGTTATCTCCATTGTGCTGGAGTACCTGAGGGACACGCCGCCTGTGCCTGTGGTGGTGTGTGATGGCAGCGGCCGAGCGTCTGACATCCTGGCATTCGGCCACAAGTACTCAGAGGAGGGAGGGTAAGTAAACGAGGAAACATTTTAGTGGAAGCTTTTTCCTCTATCTATCTATCTATCTATCTATCTATCTATCTATCTATCTATCTATC
>JAOTRR010000030.1:16514592-16525935 GCA_028570945.1 Gogo arcuatus
TTCTTTCTTTCTTTCTTTCTTTCTTTCTTTCTTTCTTTCTTTCTTTCTATTCTCTTTATTTAATTGCCTGTGTAAATTCTTTTTACTTCCTTCTTTCTTTCTTAATATACCTCTATCCATTCCTCCATCCACTTATCCATCCATCCATGTATTAATTTACAACACAACAGATCATTTATTCGTCCTTTCTAGTATACGCATATTGTACTTTGTTTATTCATTCATTTGTGCTTGCTCATTCCATCCTTCCTTCCTTCATTCATTCCTTTACCAGTTTATATCCATTCTGTCTTCTTGTTTAATGACTAAACACCTCATCCATTCATCCAACCACTTATATATCCATCCAGCAATCTGTTGATTTGCAACACAAGAGATCCTGTCTTTCTTTCATTCACTCTCTCTCTTTATAATGTATCTGTTTAGATCCAGCATACTCTCATTAATTCTACTGTGTTCAGCAATCATTTTCAGACAATGTGTGTGCGTGTGTGTGCGTGTGTGTGTGTGTGTGTGTGTGTGTTATGACATTTAGCATGAAGTTAATGTTGGAAACGCTAAAAGCAATGACTGATGTTACACACACACACACACACAGGTGGGCTGCAAGCTGCAGCGACTGAGGTTTAATCAGAGACATAAAGAGCTATTGTAAAGGTCACAGCTACAGTCGCATGTGGAACAGACACATAGCAGATTATCAGTAATGATCACGAGTACTTATTCTCACTGGCTATAAGTTTAGCCAATATGTCATACACATATATAATCTGCACATTACCTACAATGTCACACAGATCTCTTTTTCCACACACATCCATGCACACACTTGTTCATCTCATTCTTTCCTTTCTCTCTCTCTAAAACACACACACACACACTCACTTATTCTTCTCATTTCCTTCTTCCCAAACACCCATACCCCTCCTCAATATGCCTTCATTTCATGCTGTGTTTAGAGAATTAAAGTGCCTTGGGTCATGTCCACGCCTCATCAAATCGGCCTTCCACACTCCTCCTCATTAACTTTAACCAGGAACGAGACCTGGATTGGTTGTATCAATGCCATCCGATCCGTAGCTGGCGCCGCCGATCTCTTGCATGCTAAGCATTCTGGGATATTGTCCATACAAGGTGCCCTTCAACTGCACACAGACAGTTAGGCGTTATGCGTTATTGCAGTTTATTCATAAAGTCTGTGGAATTGTACTAATCACGATTATTTCACCATGAAGCAAAAAACATTTTGAAATTACGTATATATAACAGATATGGTGTTCAGATCATTTTCAGCAAAGTAACAAGTACAAACGACAAACTCAAAGAATAGTGTATAGTAGTGAACAGTATTATATTTTATATAACTCTCTCTCTCTCTCTCTCAGATCACTGTGTTTCGGATGGGTTCAGAGGGACACCAGGACATTGACCTGGCTATCCTCACAGCTTTGCTAAAAGGTAATTAATCAATGAGCACACCCTTTGTTATTATTATTTATAAAAGTGCTGACTTGTAGAAAAAGCGCACCTAGAATCTTTATCTGACAAAAAGTCCCGGGTAATGATCATAGTTAATCAAGTGAGCATTTGAAAATCCAAGACAACACAATTTAGTTATGTTTCTAAAGAATTTTGTCCCAACTCACTGTATCTACACTTGACCTTGAAATATAATCATTAAAATACGTCAGGAATTGTATTATTTTTGCATTAATTTGTCAACATCGTACTCGAAACCTCCTTTTCCATCAATTATCCTTGACATCTTATATGGAAAAATGCACATTTTAGTTCCACAACATTCACTCAACCCTGTTACTGGAACACATCCTCTCCTATAAAATGTTTGGAGTATTCCAAGTCACAGAAAGTTACATTACATCCGAATGTCCTGAAGATCATGAGAAGAAGAAAAGTAATTTCACTGATATCGTGATATTGACCTTTGTGCGACCCTGGTACTCAAATTTTAGATTGAAAATCAATTATTCGTTTAAAAAATATACTTTAAGTAAACCTTTAGAATATCCTTAGTGACCTCATGGATGGTAATTCTATGCTTCAAAAAAAAAACAAAAAAAACCAACCCTGTTATTTTCAACCCTGTTACTCATTTAAGAACCAAATGAAATCAGCAATAAAGAAATTAGTTATTGTGACCTGAGACGGGTTAACACATTTCTGAATGGTTAAATTCATGTCTTCTTAGATTCAATGCTTAAAAAATATTTGTAAAAAAGTTTAAGAGTTGCAAGAGCTAAATAGCAATAACCCAACTGCGGAATCACTCAATTATTAACCTTTGTTAAACCTTTGTCGAATCAAAGACGGCGCTTTTTTCCTTCATGGAAATTCATCATCCAGTCTGTTGACTGCTTCTCATTGCCTGACTGTTTAACAAGACACAGTACTTATTACTACCCATTCAAAACCCGTGTAAGCTTCTCTTGCATATAATTTTCTCTTAAGTTTCCAACCAACCCCTTTCAAAACCACTTAAAAGGTACCAGTGCTCCAGAAGGTGAGGGTTAATAATATTCGAATCAAGTCTTTGGGAATGAATATTAAATGAAGGCCTTTCAGCCCTGCTTCATTGTTTCATTGTTATTTGGCCAACACCTTCGATAAAACTGTAACACAGACTATCACAGAAGTTCTGCAGTCGAATCGGGGGCTTGGCTGTGAAGAAAATATAGTATGAGCTAGAGAATGACAAAGGGCAAATTGCTTTTAGGATGGGTGGTATGAATAATGCAGGAGCTTTCCTGTTTATCTAGAAGATTTGGAAGGAAAGCCTCTTTAGCAAGAGATTTATGCTCCTGTGCTCAGGACCGATGGCACAGCTTTGAGATGAGCTGATTGCACCTCGTACTGTATCACTGTGTTCAATAACCTGGTTTCAAATAAACCGTCTTGTACATGTGGCCAAGGTGGGTAAGATATCAGATTTTCCTGAAAGACTATGTGTTCCATTCAAGTCCACCATTCCACCACAGTCTTGTTCTTTGCTTTGTTCTTATTGGCTACTGTTTGCTATAAATGTGCTGGCTGTACTAAGCCCACGCTGTCTCTCAAAGATAAAAACACATCAATTCAATTCATTGTTTCCTTTCATTTTTGGTGTCCACATCAGATTAATTGCTGGTAACCAATAACTCAAAGCTTATTAAAGATTATTTTGGATTTTTGTCACACTGACCAGAACAGCTCTTCCACTTAAAGCCCCATTATGCAAGAATTAGTAACTGGCGAACCGGGCATGGACACAGAATGGAAGACAAGCCATTCTCCCTATTACAAGTCAATATACCAACAAAATGATTCAGAAGCTGATATTTGAAGGTAAAATTCCTACCTAGTGTTGCTTTAATATCATAACCAGACAGCACCGTTGACTTCAACCAAGAAAGATTAACCTGCAGAGAGAGGATATGTGCTGTTAGCATACATATTAAAAAATATGTATACATGTATTTTTTTTAGCATACATTTAAAGAAAAATACAAAGCAAACCTTTTAAATAGCTTTAAAAAAGGCAGCTTTGTTTCATTTCTTGAATAAATTATTTATTGGACCTTACTGTACAATCAGTGAAGCGAAACCATCACAGCATGGGTGCATTATAACATCACAATTGGGCAGCTCATTAAGTTTAAAAAGTAAATAACACTCTCTGCTACCAAGTTCATCTCCTCAGAGCATCCTGAAAATAAATAAATTCTCAGCATGCAGTTTCTTTTATTACTGTTCTGGACCGTTTCACATTGTATCTCATCTCTCTACATTGTTGACCAGCACTTGCTTTAATTTCAGTTCATTTTCAGTGAGCAAAGTCTGCTTCTGTTGTTCCTCCTTCTTCTTCTAGGTGCCAATGCTTCAGCTCCTGACCAACTGAGCCTGGCATTGGCCTGGAACCGTGTGGACATTGCCCGTAGCCAGATATTCATCTATGGACAGCAATGGCCCGTAAGGAACCATTACACTGTTTTTTGTTTGTTTGTTTTTATAATATTTACTATTTACAATTTATATTGTCATAAAATTTGCATATGTTAATTATCAGATTATATTGTCCTTTCACAGTATTATGATCGTTGGTTTAGTACGTCTGTTAGTACGTTTATTTTAAGGAAATCTAAATTATATGAGCATTCCTAAAACATTGGTAAGACAATGTTTTAACCAAACGAGTTGACAATAATATCGTTCTTAAGAATAAAACTGAAGAATAAAAAGAATGTATACCACAGAGCTGTTGAATTCTAGATTCTGATTGGTTAAAAGGTGTTGATTAACTTTATAATAGGTATAATAATTTTGTATAAAGTAAGGTGGTTTAATCATTGATACGATGATGTTTTCTGTGAGCAGATATTTATTTTTGGAAGGAGTCTCCACTGTCAACACTTTGTAACAGTCGTTAAGTTTTCCACCATGGTTCCATGTCTTCAGCACCACAAATATTATTTACATATAAGTTAAAGTAAAAATATGTTTTATTACAACGTAAGGCATGTCCCAGAAGGGACATGGAGGGGGACTTTTGCGAGATCTCGCAATAACCTTTAATAATTTCATTCACAATAAAAAGTTCATCTTTTATTTTTTCATGTAAAAAAAATCCATGTCCCTTCCGGGGCTCCGGAGAGAACAATGTTTCAACAGTGACATTTATTAGGTAGCCTATGCAAGCAATGTGTTTACACATGTAGAACAGATGTGTAAGGGTGTGGCGGCTGAATCAGGAGACAGGCAGAATTTTAGCTGAGCTCCAGGCTCATGTTTATTCTGTCCGCACTTTTCAGCGCACTTTCAGAAACTCAACAAAACCAAAACAACTCAACAGAAATGAGAGGGTCCTCACTGCAGCCTCACTGCAGGATGGGGCGGGGTGGGATGTGGGTGGAGCGAGATGTCACACACTTACCATGTAAAGACAGTTACAGGATACACCATAACCCTAATCTAAAATGGGTCTGTCCCAGACATGCAGCTTTCACTCCGTCACATTCATGCTCCCAGCAGCATGCCGCCAAGGGTTTTATTCCTCACTTATTATGCAGGTGTTTACACATCTTTTTTTTTATTAGTCATATGTACACAGGTATACATAATGGAAGTTCTGGTCTAGGATTCAGGTCAACTTATTTTTAGAATCATAATTGATTGGATACTTAAAAAAAGTAACTGATTATAGATCCCCAATCTGCAAGTTTATCCTTGTGTCATACATTTCTGGATAAATAATGATTAAAAAATAAATAAATACATACTATATTAACTGTGTTTTAGTGTCTGGCGGTGATTGATGCAGAATATGTTTTGTGTTCTAGGTGGGCTCTCTTGAGCAGGCCATGCTGGATGCTCTGGTGCTGGACCGTGTGGACTTTGTGAAGCTGCTGATTGAGAACGGCGTGAGCATGCACCGGTTCCTCACACTCTCCCGGCTAGAGGAGCTCTACAACACGGTAATATACTCGTGTATATCATCTGGGTGATTCCCAAATCAGACAGAGAGGGGGCTAAATAGAGCTGACATGCCCTAATTCACTAACTGGTCCAGTTGGCTCAAAGCTATATTGCTACTTTTTTGTTGAGAAGACAAAATATCTGATTGTTTAGAGTTGGAGGAAAGGTTTATTGGTGATATGGTGCATTCTACCTCTTTCTTGGAATAACCGCTAATGTAATGTTTCTTTCACCTGCAACAGAGGCATGGACCATCCAACACACTGTATCATCTTGTTCGAGATGTAAAAAAGGTAAGACTCCTTAATGCATGTTTTGTGTGTGTGTGTGTGTGATAAAAGGAGAAATTGTGAGAATGCCTGTGTGTGCCTGAGTGTGTGCAGGTGGTAGAATAGCACATAGCACGCATTATGCATTTATTGTGTATTTAGCGCAGTAGCTGGCTTGCCAAGTTTACTTCTTAGGCAGTGTTGCCTAAGTAGACACCTTGTCGGTCTCTGTCAGATATATCTGACTTTCAGTTGTTTTTTGTTTTGTTTTTCTTAACGCTATAGGAGTTGGGTCAGTTTCTTATTTCTGCCTTTTGGCTTCGCCAAGCTGGAGAAGATGCTTTTTTTGTCCTAGAGTATCTCGCTGACAGACACCTTTTACCTATTGTATGGTTATTTGCATTGTCTTTGGTTGCTAATGTGATAATCTACATGTAGTCTGTCATTTGTGGTAAGACATGAAAAGGCAGCACAAGGCCTAGTCCACACTAACATGAGTAAATTTGCAAACATCTTTTGTTACCCATTTAACGAATACACATAACAAGCATGAGGAAAAATGAGGAAATATGAGTTATGTAGTCGTCATAATTCCATGTTTCACTGCTTGGTATAATATACAATAGTGGTATAACATATCTGTATCTGTATTCTTATCTGTTTACCATTCCAAATATTCATATCTGTATCTTTATTCGGATGTAAACCCGAAGTCCCACCCCCTTTTTTTTCACAATTAAATATAAACCCTACCACTATGCCCCAGAAACATTGGCCCCCAAAGGTGGAATTGGCAGCACTCACTACGTTTACATGCACAAAATATTCCGGTTTTTGCCCTTATTCCGAAAAAGACAATATTCCTACTAAGCTGTTTACGTGGCTCATGAAAAGGAATATTCTACTAATATTACCATTTACATGCAGTCATGCATACTCAGATTGTCTAGTTGGTTTGTGTACACTGCACAGAGCTGACAGTAAAGAGGCAAGAGGCCTGCCGTAAAAACTCCAGTTGAGACGCATATTCCGAATGCGCTGTATACATTTCCAAAGAATGCTCCTAAATCTCAAATAATATTGGCATATCTTGGCCGATATTACCTTTCTTTCTATTTGTATCCATTTAGAACTCATTATGTTTGTTCCAAGTAATGTATTCGTATTCGATTACATCCCCAGTACACAAGCAAAGCTGTTTTTCTTCATTTTTATGTCAAAAATTACTTAAAGGTCATGGGACACTCGATGCGTATAGCCAGCATACTATTTTCTGTTTCTTCTGCGTTTCATTGTGGATGGGAGCTTTTTGGAAACTGTACTGAAAACACTAGCATGCCCAGAATTCTTCATGATAGTGTGGGCTAGGTCTAAGGCTGACACTGTGGCAGTAATATGGTCTGCTGATGGAGGGAAAGGTTCTGGGAGTAACACTTAGGTAGACGTTGATGATGACATTGAGGCCAAAACAGGCACTGAAGCACAAGCAAACACAGCTTTTGAGAAAGCAAAGACTGAGTTATGAGTATGAGAATGTTGATACATTCAGGCTTGAGGTTCATTTACATATATTGCTGGGCCTCGTGTGCCATTTGGTGGTATTGCCAAGCCTACAGAGGAAACGCACCAAAAATCCCAACCTATTCCATGTAAAAGGTTGCCAAAGCTTCAAGCTGGGCTCCTTGGCACACCATTAAAAGTGGTCTCAATCTTTTCTATAGCTGTAGGTCTACCCATCCAGGTTCTTGGAAGCCAGCAGCAGAGTAGGGTTCTCATATTCTGACAGCAGAGAATGGTTTCCAAAGGCCAGTGGAGTGGCAATGGGGTGGCAGCATAACAAAGCAGACACAACTACAGGCTGTGACGCTATCACACCTTAAAACTGGCCTAGGAACCATGATCTGATTCCAATGCAGCACAGGAACTGGTGTCTATCCAACTGAAAGTAGGTTTCCTAGCACATGCTCCTCCTAGCTGAGCATGTAGAGGTCTACAAACTATTCCATGGTGTCAGTACAAGTTGTCCAATCACAAACTCTCCCAGAGAGCCATGAGATCATTAAGGTAAATTTGGCTGGTTGGACAAAACTGTATACTCAAAACAAAGTGAGTGCTGAGACAGAAACACCAACAAAGCCCCAGAAATTTGCTTCCTAAATGCCAGAGCAGGGCAGCAGAAATGTGAGTTGATGAGGAATAATCAATGTTCTATCCTCCCCACAGCTTTCTTAAATTCTGCACTACTCTGCTCAAACTCCAATCCCTGAGCCTTATCCAATAACTCTAGCAGTAGTCGAGTCACTACGATGTAAGTGCCTTGTCTATTTAATAGGGCACGGTCATTTTGGATATAGTTTAAATACACTGAATAATGAGACATAATGTGACTAATTAGAAGAGACAGGTGCAAACAATGACCAGAAGGTGTGTTTAGGGCACAGCTGGACAAGGAAGTGGAAACTGTTAAAAATCATGATGTAAACAGGAAGCCTGGAGTGACATTTTGGCACTGATTGGATGCAGCTGTCTTTAATAATAGCCCATCTGATGGTCCAATTGTTAGCATAACTCTGGTCAAAGTCATAGATCTTAATGTCAAACAGGTCAGCTACCTGTTCCTCCTTCCTTTATTGCTATGTCTTGTTAGAATAATGTCTCATTTAGAACTATGAGAAGAAGAGGCCAGATGTGTTATAGTTAATTAAACTATATGCAGCAGTGTGATCTAAGACTGCTGTGTTAGTGTGAAATCTTTAGTGAGCTGCTATCAGACACTACAGACGTTTGTGCTTTTAGTGTTTCAGTGTGGTTTGTCCTTAAACGAGGTCTTTGTATTGTAGCTCAGTGTGTATTAGCAGGGTGTTTCTGTCTTTTGTGTATTTTAGCTGAGTATTGTTGTATTATTAGCATACCAATGTTTTAGTGTGTGTTCCTTTCCGAATCCCACCCGTGCAATCCTGTCTCACTTACCTTGTGTGTTCTTTCCAAGCAAGAATATCCAGGGTTCAGTTGGATCTACCTCAAGGTGAATCAGCCAGTCACTTCTCTTCATAGTCCTTTTAGCATTACGTCAGTGTCTGTGTATGTCTGTATGTGAGAATGTACATGAGTAGCGTGAATGTGCAAATTCTGTCTGACATTTCCTACTTTTTAACCAACATTTGCCGAGAGTATGCACAAGTAACATTATAACTACTGTCTTTCCCCTCCAGGGCAACCTGCCACCTGACTACCGCATCAGCCTGATTGACATTGGATTAGTCATTGAATACCTAATGGGCGGAGCCTATCGATGCAACTACACACGGAAAAGATTCCGAACGCTCTACCACAACTTGTTCGGGCCTAAGAGGGTAGGTGACTTAATTATCATAAAATTCATCAGGCCATACCCATCTGTAGCTGGGAGCCAGGAAGCCAAACATTAGCCATGCTCTCTGGGTGTCCCCTGTCAATCACAGTGACAATAGTCAATCATGGGCATCGGTGAGCTTGTGGAAGTAGAAAAGGGGAGATAGCGCTTTCCTCTGAGTGTCTTACGCTTGGCTTCATGTGTCTCTGAGGAAGCATGTGTTAGCCTTTACCCTTCCCAGCTGCATGCACACACATTCACACCTAGAGTCAAATTAGCATAGCCAATCCATACAGAGCCATGTCTTGGGGGAGGTGGGAGAAAACCAGAGGATTTTTACCAAATTAGCCTTTGAAATTGTCCTGAACCTGTACAGTACTTAGTTTTTGAAATTCCTACCAAATTTGGCAGTATAGCCATTGTAGCCAAGTAACCATAGAAACGTGCTTCAAAGTTGACAGTTTTCAAATTGTACAAGGTAAACAGCACAACCCCCTCCCAGTATATTACATACTAAAACTTTTTTATTCAGTTGCTCCAGAAAATGAGCAGACTGAGATATTGAGCTAATATTGATCAGCGATAGAGTGATCGAGTACAGAGAGAATTATTTACTCTGTTGCACAGCACCAGATCTAAGTACTCAGGTTTAAAAAAAAAGAAAAAGAAAAAAAAAGAAAAAAAAGAGAGATTTCTTAAAATTACATGCCTCTCCCAAGGCAGTAGGTGAATGTTATCTCATGTTTGTTTGTACAAAAGCAGCAAGTTATAAGAGACGTCTACAAATGGAGGGGCTATAGATCTATTTCAAAAACTCTGAACCACTGAGATTAAAGAAGATGAGATTCACATGGAGAAGATAAAACACCTCACTGATCCATAGCCACAATGGTATGGGGATGTTTTATCTGTTTGTACAGCAGTGTGTGTGTAGATGTATTCTGCACTGGGATCAGATAAGAAGAATTAGGATCAGAATGAGAACATGTCCTACCAGTGCCAATCCAGCATAAACATATAGTCCAGCTGTACAGAAGGTAAAGCTTAAAATAGATGCGAAGGATGAGCAGTGGAGCAGGAGAGCTGCTCCAGATTAAGCAATCTGGAGCACATACCCACACACTGGTCCTCAGGAATGCCCAAGTGTCGCTAAAAGAGAGTAATGCCAAGTATGTGCTTATGTACATGTCAGGGTTGTAATAATATTTAAGTGTGCAGAAAGCATTTCATGCTGTTCCTAAATGTCACTTTTTGTTGCCATTATTTACAGCCAAAGGCCCTGAAGCTGCTTGGAATGGAGGTGAGTGTGTGTTTTTTATAGATCCACCTCTGATGTTGGCCAGGCTGTGAGACATGTAATGATATTTCTAAAAGACCAACCCAAACAATTACAAGTTTTTTTGTTTTGTTTTTTAATCAGGATTTTCTTAGAATCAGTGGTCTGTATACAGAATACTTACACAGGGAAAATTATATGTATACATGTTACATGGATATTGGTTAAGAAGATTTTCTGGATGCACCATTCAGACTGCTTAAATTACCTGTGTGTAGTTCATGCCTCCTCGGTTGAACGGTTTTTCTTGAGTAGAAGCGTCTGAGACTGGATTTTTCAATAGCATCTTGTCCACTGTTTTTAAAGACGAGCCTGAAAAAAAAAGAGTAATAGAAAATGCAGCCTGAAGGATGTAACAGCTTTCTTTTTCAAATGTAATACTGTATGATGTTACATAAAAGGAACAAACAAATTAAAATTGAAAAAAAAGACTAATAAAATGAAAAAAGACTAATAAAACTATTAAAAAGACTAATAAAATGATATACATATAAGAAGAATAAGAAACCTTAATTAAAAATGTAATAGAATTCTAGTATATTGCTGCATGAATAGCCCTAGTAGTAATTATCACCTTAATCAGTGCAAATTTGGTTTAATATGGCTAACAATTACCAATAATTAACAATATGGCTCCCACCCTCATTATTTGGAAACTAAATAGTACTTGATCCAGAATATTCTATTATATTGTTTTTTTTTATACCAGGTGTTGATAGGTAATTGTGTAACTTCATGAAGCCACAAGATACTAAATCAACATCATGAAATGAACTATGAACTCTAAGAACACAACCCAATATGTATAGTACCAGTCAAAAGTTTGGATACGCCTTCTAATTATTGGATACACCTTCTAATGGGGGCAGCCTTGGGCCTGAAGGGTCGCCGGTTCGATTCCCGGGACTGGCAGGAAA
>JAOTRR010000030.1:16535220-16548131 GCA_028570945.1 Gogo arcuatus
CTGAGCAGTGAACACACACACACAAGTGAGCAGTGAGCACACACACACACCCAGAACGTACAATAACCGAAACTTAATAAGTGTTTGTGTGATCCAAACAGACACTTAGAGCAAATAATGAAACAAAAACTTTGCATTAAAAATGTAACAAAATTAAACAATACCAGCTTTCACTGGTGTGACTCACAAGGGGGCATATCTGGAGCATGGGGCTTTTCCCATTCTGCTGTTAACTATTATTCACCACTGAATATGAACTTCTCAATCTCTGTGGTGATTTCTTAAACCTAGACTGAATCAGTGAGGAAAGCCTGCCTGAATCCAGCACAGAGTGCATGCACCATATTACTGTATGTTTGTGGTATTAGTGCAGATGTTTTGCACACATATTTGGTGGATTTGGCACACAAAAAGGTTTCGGGCCACCACTCACTGGCCTTCAGTGTCATAAATGTCACTGGACATCAGACTCATTAATAAAAATGTGATGCACTTACAGTGATGCTGCAAGTGAAAATGGGATCCTTCATTATAAGGCCTGTATTATTTTTTAATATACTATCATTTACGAACAACTAAAAAAGTGCAGTGAATGTGACGCAATAATATGCAATGAACACATTTAAATGATTATTTGCTTAGCGCCTCGCAGAGATCAGCCCTGTGCACTGGGCATGGTCTGTGTGCACTATATGGAGCAACAGCTGAATATATGAAACCATATTTCTTTTGTTTGTACAGAAATGATGTTTTATTTTGGAGCTCAGTAAAGCAGCTGGGCTAAAACCCGAATTGAACTTGTTAATTAACTTTTTCCTTTTAAGTTCCATGAGTAGGATTGTCGGATTCCATGTATAATGCCCATGCATTGCACACCACTGTTTTTGTACTGTTTGAGTTGTAGTTTCTTCCTACACACTATCCTGCAGTGTTACCTTAGTTATAAATTTAGATGTAATTCCTGCTCCCATTTTATTAATATATGCGGCATCTGGTTTAGATCATAATATGGAATATGAGGAACGAAAAAAGAGCAAAAATCTATATTTCATACAGAGAATCTCATTTAGGAGGTCTCTCAAAATATATGACTAACTCAAAGCTGCCCAACAACGACGCGCTTCTCCTGCTATTTCACACTGCGGCTGAGTTATTTACACTTTTCTTTCTTCTTTCTTTCACTCTGCACTCCCTCTTTACCGACACATGCAGGCCTTCTCGAGTCACGATGCCGATTAATTTGATACTTTGTTCGGAACACAGTGTGAGATCACCCACATCAGCCCTCGGGGTGTTTTTCACACTAAGAAAAACACACTGCATGAGGAGAAGTAGTAGATTTTCAGAGAGATGGTTATGCAGATGATTAAAAATAGGCACAATAAATTTCTATGTGGGGAAAAAAAAAGCTCTAGCTGAGACTTCTGTTTGTACAAAATTACAACTTTTCCAGTCAAGTGTCCATAGTCTCTTCAAAATTCAGAGAACGATGTTTTGGTGTCAGACATTTCAGACACTAGCGGGGTTGACAGTTTTCAATGTAGAAGTAGATGTAAAGGAGAAAGCCAGCCTCTAGCATATCATCTGGCAAGAATATGTTCCATAAGGGAGATTGACAAATGTCACAAATCATTCTTTTTGCCAAGACTAAGCGCAGTCATGGATTAGAATACACTTTATCCGTTTAAAATGGTGTATACATACAGTACTCCAGCAAGACTGTATGTACAAGCATCATACAAACTACTAAGTCAGTGTCACTGCTGTGCTGAGATCCACCTCCCAAATAATATCTGCTCAGCATTAATATCCAAGGTCCCTTTCCATTCATGGATGTGGTAAAGGGGGCTGATGGAGGCAGAAGAGTTCCAAGCAGCAACTATACACCTACAAAATATAATATAGTAACTAATAAACTAGCAGTGGGTGATGCCATCATTTGTAATGAAAGTGAAATGAGTACAGTAGATTTTTTCTCCATGTAAATATTGAGCAGTGTAATTACTTGCTATAAGCACAGTTAGTTACAATTGCTGTGTTGAATTCTTTGCTTGAGGAGCTGTGTTCACTTTAAAGAGTCTTAGACATTAAAAAAAATCTGCCAAGGTTTCTTTATATCTTTTTCTGTGACCTGTGACCTCTGTTTTTTTTTCCTCCCCCCAGATGGCCTATGTGGGCTACCTAATGCTCTTCAACTACATCGTGCTGGTAAAAATGGACCTCTGGCCTTCTCCTCAGGAGTGGATTGTGATCGCCTACATTTTCACCAATGGAATTGAGAAGATGAGGGAGGTGAGGTCAAAGACCAGACGAGATACGATGACTTTGTTTTGCTTTTTAGTTATACACTATATGGCCAAAGGTATGTGGGCATCTCACCATCACACCCATATGTACTTGTTGAATATCCCATTCCAGATTTCGTCCTCCTTATGCTGTTATAATAACCTCCACTCTTCTGGGAAGGATTTCCAGTAAATTTTATATCGAGCATGGCTGTGGGGATTTCAGCCCCAAGAGCAGTAGTGAGCTCAGGCACTGATGTCAGGCCTGGCATGTGGTCAGTGTTCCAATTCATCCCAAAGGGCTTTCTGCATGCCACTAGAGGTTTTTCCACACCAACCTTGGCAAGCCATGTCTTTTTGGACCTGGCTATGTGTGCAGGGGCATTGTCATGCTGGAACAGGTTGGGCCCCTTAGCTTCAATGAAGGGAAATAACATGAAAATTTCCCTTCACTGGAACTAAGGGCCTGGCCCAAACACAGCCACATGTTCAAAAAGCACATATGGGTGTGATGGTCAGGTGTCCACAAACTTTTGGCCATACACACGGTGTATATCTGTGCACTTCCTTACACCTCAGTTCCAAAGAGATTTTTTGGAATTTAGCTCAAAACTAGCACCATATAGCTTAAATGTCATTACTAATCTCTATACGCAGACATTGGGAACTGTTTGAATTAAATCACATTAGCATCCCTATCGATCAGGGTTGGGTGAAGTTATTAGGTTAATTCAGGTTAATTCTATTTTTATTTACATACACCACATGAATTTTACTTCATCATGTAATGCATTTTTATTTTTGGTTTGGGGTAGCTGAAGCACAGCTGTTAATGTGTCTGTTCTCCCTGACAAAGACTTGATCAACATCAATCACTGATATACCCCTTTTCTCCCTTGTAGAGTAAGCCAGAGATTATTTCACAGAAAAGCATTTTAAATACACGTACATGTGCTTGTCTATGGCAACTTTCACACCAAATTTGAAAATGTTATTTCCAATTTCTAAAGTTAAATTTCTGCATTTTTCTGATGAATTGCAAACTACCAAAAAGAAATAGGTCAAAATTAATTGATCTTTAGTTAGTTATGCCTGATGCACAGGGGCGGCTCGTATCAAGGGGCTAGCAGAGCTAGGTCCCCCGTCTCTCAAAGGTAAAAGAAAAATCAATATAAGGCTTCATATTTTGGGCATCCACATCATCTTAACTGCAGTTAATAAACATTTTAAAGAGGATTATTTGTGATTTTTTTTTTTTAAAAACAAGTGTAACAGCACCACTAGCAGTCGTACAAAAAACACACAGAATGATATGAAGCCAGTCTGTGGGCTAACTGTAACAAGCCCAGTGCTGTAGGCAGAGATACTCTCTGCTGTAGGTTCATGCAGCCAATCAGCGACAGTTGTGTCACGTGACTACACAGCATGACACGCCCACCTAGTTTTAAACTCCAGTGGGCTAATATATTGTAGCCCATTTTGGTGATGTTTCCATAACACGTTACCAATAGGCATGTTACGGACTCAGTCGCAGGTGTAATGAATGTGAACGAAGTGGTTTATTTACTCTATCATTATTTTTCCACTAAAATATGTTTGGAGAAACTGGAAGTTGATAAACTGAGCACACGTTGTCTAATCAAAGTACAAATTACACAAAGGTACAGATGACAAAACTGTAAGTTTAGTGTTACAACTTTTCTGTGTACTGTGTTTACTATTATTCAGAAGAAACAGTTCAAATTCAAATGCCAAAACTTATATATAAACTTTTAAATTCTATATATTAGTGATATATATTATTCACCGTGCTCCCCCCCAAAGAAAATTACCACCAGCCACCACTGCAGATGCTTACTGGGTTGTTTCAAAGTGTAAGGCAGTACGTTTAATAAAAAAAATTATCATTTGATAATTTATGTACTTTTATCAGTTTATCATTTATGTACTCTGTAGGTCTCCATATTTTAGATTTTCTCTTCCTCTGACTCAACATGATGCCAATAAATCCCAAATCTTTTTCAGCTATGTAAGAACATGAATTTTACTTTTAGAGAGTCCTATGGCACAAACTGTATGCCATTTCACACATGCCTCAGTGTGACACTGCTATTTCCCTTTCATGTGGGAAAGAAAGAAAGAAAGACGGTTTAGGCCACACCCACTCTGGGTTCAAATTCAAATAGAGATATGAATATTTGGAGCACTGAACAGATACAAATAGTGGCACTGCATAACACTCCTGTCTACAACTTCAAATGCTCAAACAAGTGTTAAAAATCCAGCTGGGTTTTAAATAGAACAGGGCTCAGTAGAAGCTCACTGGGAGAGATCAGACAAGCTGAGCTCCTGAAACTCAGTCTTACACTTCCTACAATATTGCACTTAACACAGCTGTGAGGACTACCAATGTAGTACTGTTTATATGTTTTCCCAACCTACATAGATATTCAGTTTTTCCTCTGCTATCCCTGTGGATCATGAATGAACTTTGTTTTGGGGGCCATATTTATCCTGTATGAATTACAGCTGTTCCCGTATTTTTTTTAAATAATTCCCCTTCCTACTGTTCTTATAGTATTTGAAATCTGACAGAAATTGTGATCTCAAGTAGTGTACAGAGAATTGTGAAATCCCTCAGCTGATTATTCCTCACAGTCCTGTTTTAAAGACTTTTTTTTGGAGTGCACATTTTTTCTTTCCAGGAATGAAATAAATCTTACTCTCTCTGTGATGAGAAGGCTAATACTGCCCTATATTGGCCATGGAGCTCATGTGCACTCTAGCTGGATCTTATCTTGTGAAATATATAAATTATTTGTAGTTGGTTTAGGTATGTTACAAATTACAGTCTGAAGCTCTGGTTTTATCTGAACACACATTACCTAGAAATGCTTTTTTTATTCAATAGAATGTTCATGTTTGTGATTGCTGTACTGCATTTGAAGTCCCTGTATACATATTTCTTGACATCTCTCTATGATCAAATTATTGTCATGTGGTTAGGAACTGCATTTACTGCACTAAACTGTTGGTTGCACTCAGACAACAACATTCAAAAGCCACTTAGGACCAACATACAGGACCTGATAGGCTATTATGCACATTGATAACAGTAAAAATAAAAAGAATTTCAAATGACACATACAAAACCTACTCATTGTATAGCTCCTGTGTGTGAATCTTCCACCTGCTAAACTTAGAGACTAAGTTAGCAAGCAAAGATGCAAGTCACATGCCAGGGCCATAAAGTCCTAAAGTCTCCCAAGTCCTAAAATTGGATGATGGCTGCTTCAGTAGTGTCTTTTCTCTCGAACACACATCTCATCCTCAGATCCTGATGTCAGAGCCTGGCAAACTGCTGCAGAAAGTTAAAGTATGGCTGCAGGAGTACTGGAACATCACAGACCTCATGGCTATCCTTATCTTCTCCATCGGCATGGTGCTCCGTCTCCAGGAGCCTCCACTCATGAGCTATGGTCGGGTCATCTACTGCGTCAACATCATCTACTGGTACATCCGCCTGCTTGACATCTTCGGGGTAAACAAATACCTCGGGCCCTATGTAATGATGATTGGCAAGATGGTGAGGAGTTCAGCCTTATTAATTAGCCAATGCAATGATGGAATGGCCTGATGACTGCTGCTTTAACAGTATCTCTCTTTCTTGGCAGATGATTGACATGATGTATTTTGTGATCATCATGTTGGTGGTGCTGATGAGTTTCGGTGTGGCACGTCAAGCCATACTGAACCCTAATGAGGATCCATCATGGATGCTGGCTCGCAACATCTTCTTCATGCCATACTGGATGATCTATGGCGAAGTCTTTGCTGACCAAATCGACCGTAAGACTTCTATTTAGCATACTTTAATGATAGCTTAGAGAAGTCAAAAGCTTTGGAAGCCTGGTTTTGAAGCTACAGTCATTTTGGTTTTCATATATAAAAACCTGTTTAGGGTTCTCAGCTCCAGTCAACTCCTGCACCTTTTCAAACATACCCTGCTGCCAACACACCTGATGTAACCTATGTAGGGACTGATAATTAGCTCTTAAAGTGAATCACTGCAGGGCAGCAGGCCTCCAATACTCGAACTGAATTAAGTCAGGTAAAATGAACTGACAGGTGATTATGTGTAATAAACACACACTGACTGCAGCTTTAAAGCTAAAATTGTTTCAAATGTGGAACAGCAGCTATTAGCATTTGTTAGCTGACCAGAAATATGGTACTTACAATCTGTATTGCTCATAGTAATAAATTTCCGTTACAGGATCATTCGATTCCGTGAATCTGTCAAAATGTTTTAGAGGGGTTCTGGGATGCCAGCAGTCGTTATTAAACAACACCCAAATTATTACAAAAAGATGAATGTAACATTTGACACAGTGGTTTTAGATTAGTAAGGATGTTGAATTATGGTGAAGATTAAGGTAGAATCAAAATAATAATTATGTGATTCATGAAGCAGGATCTAACAATTAGTTACTCCAAGCCAGGGCTGGTCCTTGGCAAAGGCAGCTGTCCAGCAGGGATGGGGTGTGGGGTAGCATTCTGCCAAGCCTTCAGTTGTATGTCAAACTGTGTGCAGCCAGGGGCTGAGCTCTCTTATCACATGTACCAGTGCTGCCATAGTACATGGCCTCCAGAAGATGGCGCACTGATAAGACAGACAGATCCCAACAGGACACACAAGCAAAACTTATTTGTGCAGCATACACACTTAAACCTGCATTTGTCATTGATTAGCAAAGTTAACAGAAAAGCCAGCCTGATGGACCCATATACCCTGTTGCACCCAAAGACTGTATATATGGGTGGACGTCAGAAAAGGGGTTCAAAATGAACTCAAAATGTCTCTGAGACCACTCAAGTGGCTGACTGCAGTACAATTATTAACCCCATCCATTCCCATGCAAGTGATTTGTAAAATAAGCCAAACTTATATTTTTAGATAAATTATTTTCAGAAATAGTGCTGTCTTTTTTACCATTTAAAATTGACCTTGACATTGCCCCCAATATTTTTCCTTATGATAAATGTATTATAGGAGTTATTTGATGATAATTAAAAGTGGATGGTTTATGAGGTGACTAACAGTTTTAGGGTGGGCTGATGAACAGTCAAGTCTCATGAACGTACAAGGTGTGGCTATTAAATAAGGAGACTAATTCTGTAGTTTGATTTTAATAAAGAAAACGTACAGTTCAACCCCTTTCCCCTTCAATATATTCCCCTTCTGCAACTACACACTGCTGCATTCTGGTCTTCCACTGATGAAAGCAGTTCCTCTGTTAGTTGTCTCAGAAGATCCATCGTTTTCTTCTTCACTTCTGGAACAGACTCAAAACAGGTTCCATTGAGTGCAGATGATTTTAGGGGAAAAAAAATAGTCGCATGGTGCGATTAGGCAGGGTGGTCAAGTACTGTGACGTGTTTCTCGGCCAAAAACTGCTTCGCTGAGAGTGCTGGTACATTTTCTTCAATTCCACCAAAAATTTCAAACTGATGCCTTGCATGATTTTTGAACTGACCATTTTTACGACACGTCAGAAAAACACGTCTACTTCAAGTGATGCATACTCTCATATCTTCACTTTCACTTTCATAAACAACTTTCAGGGGTTGTTTATGCTTGTCCATTGGTCAATGTATACCGCGTGGTTCAGGTATGTGGTACCCCAGTCTCATTATTTAATTGCCACACCTCGTACACACACTTTCCAACATGCACCTGAAGCTCTTACTGACACTATAGCCCAGTGAACTTCATTTGACGTCTTTCAAACTTTGTAGCAAAGATTTACAGTGTTGACAACTTTGACAGTTCTGCAGTAAAATCATGTCTTGTTCAGTTGTAAATAGACCCTCAGCAGGGAGCTCTTTGCATTTCTTCCAGCATGTGGCTCACTTTGATGCTTAAGCTAGCTCATTATCTAGCTAGTTAGCTGCTAGATAACATGAGCAAACTGTAACACCTTGAAAAGAAGAAGAAAAATTGGCATGCTAAAAAAACTTAATTCATTATATTAATTAATTAATTAAATAATATTAATTCAGTTTGGATATTAAAATTGCCCATCACATCATATTGAAAGAAATTAAAGGTAACTATAGAGATAATTCTGCTAATTCTGCATCATGTCTTGATATGATATTTGTGAACAGAAGAAATGATACCACACCTTTTGGTCTAAAACCTCAAACATCAGTTTTTATTGCTTAAAATATTTTTTTAAGAAAATCAGTACTCCACCACACTTCATGACCATTGAGATGAGTAACTTACTGCAGGTGTAAGAGCTAGATGAAAATCACTGGAAGCAGCACTTTCTTTCCTCAAAAATATGCTGCACTGAGTGTAAATACTGAATGCTGCTACCTGCAGACAGTGCTTTAAGGTCTAATTTAAAAAAAACTATGAGTGGATGCTTGAAAAAAGTTCTGTTAACACTTTTAAATATTTAAAGCACAGTTTAACACTCTTTAAAGCATGGCTGACCCCAATATATTTGTCATACAACTGTGACTAATTGGCACTTGTTGGCCAATACTCTTCTCTCGAAGAATAACAATGCCACTCTATAAGTTGTTGTGAGGGATCAGAGATCAATACCACAAAAGTGGCAAAGATGGCACTGTGGTAAAGGTAAAGAAGGGCACCTTCTATTTATAGAACATGTTAGGTCAGATATATGATGCCTTGTGTAACTATTCACAACTTTTCCACAGTTTGTATAGTGTTACAAGCTGGAACAGAAAGGGAATTAATTGGGATTATACACTATGTGGCCAAAAGTATATAGACACCTCACGATCACACCCATACATGGGCCTTTCCCAAACTGTTGCTCCAAAGTTGAAAGCAGACAATCATCTAGAATGTCTTTGGATTTCTTTGTACAAGTTCCTTTAATTGGAACTAGAGGGAATTACCCCAAACCTGTTCCTATTGCATGACAATGTCTCTATACACAAAGCGAGGTCCATGGACACATGATTTGCCTAGGTTGGTCTGAAGGAACAGTGGCCTGCACAGAGCCCTGACCTCAACCCCACTGAACACATATGGGTTGAACTGGAACACTACCTACCTGCCAGGCCTTCTTGCCCAACATCAGTCCCCAACCTCATTAATGCTCTTGTGGCTGAATGGGCACAAACATTCCAAAATCTTGCGGAAAGGATTTCCAGAAGATTGGAGGATGTTATAACAGCAATTAGGCATATTAATATCCATGGTTTTGGAATGGGATGTTCAAAAAGCTCATATTAATGTGATGGTCAGGTGTCCACATATGTTTGGCTATATGGTGTATGTCATAATATTAAATGGTGGGGTCAATATAGTTTACAAAATTATTTAAGAATTATTTACACCCCATGTCACATGATCTATAAATATACCTGGAAGGCCTCAAAGTTTGTTAGCAAGCCTCATGTAGACCAAGAAGCTATCAAAACATGTCCAAGACAAAGTTCTGAAAATGTACCAATCAAGGTTTGGTTAAAAATCTCAATCTTACTGTGGAGAACTGTTCATTATTAACAGTTTTAACATTTTTCAATCCAATCAAATTAACATTTTTCAATCCTTTATTAAAAAATGGAAGTACTATGGCACAACCACAACTCATAGAGAAGGCTGTCCAACAGAAGTCAGTGACCATGTAAGGTTCCCCCTTGAACTTTTCTACATTTTGTAGTGTTACAACCTGGAACTGGTTAGGGATGAACAAGGCTTGGGATGTCTGGAGTGGGATAAGAGAGATCACCGGCTTCCAGAGGAACGGAGGCGGTGCAGTCGAAGGGAATCTACAGCGAGCAAATGAGCTGAACCAGTTTTTCAACGGGTTCGACTCATGCCCCCTGACCTCCAGCAGCCCCCAAACTATCCCTCTGGACCCTGTCATGTCCCCCACTGCCCAGGCTGGATTTTACATCAGGGCCAACCAGGTGAAGAGAGAGCTAGGCTGCTGGACTGGAGGGCATCAGCCCCGGATGCTGAAGGCGTGTGCTGACCAGCTATGTGGAGTACTCCAGCACCTTTTTAACAACAGTCTGTACCTCAAGATAGTTCCTATGCTCTGGAAAGCATCATGCCTGTTGCCTGTACCTAAGAAGGGGCATCCCACAGTCCCGAACGACTACAGGCTGATAACACTAACCTCTCACATAATGAAGGTCATGGAGAGACTGGTCCTAGCATATCTATGACCACCGGTGAGCTCAGGATCTCCCTGCAGCTTGCATATCAGCCACATGTGGGTGTGGATGATGCAATAATATACGTGCTGCAGAGGGCCCACTCCTCCATGGAGAGATTCAACAGTATGGTGCGGATCATGTTCTTCAACTTCTCGAGTGCCTACAAAACCATCCAGCCTAGACTGCTGAAGGATGAACTGTAGGACATGCAGGTGGATGCCCCCATGGTTGTATGGATCAAGGACTACCTGATGGGCAGACCACAGTTTGTGAGGCTTCAAAGCTGTGTGTCTGCACTTCTGGTGAGTAACATTGGTGCCCCCAGGGTACTGTGCTTAAACCTTCCTGTTCACCATCTACACATCGGGCTTTAAGCACAATTGTGAATCTTGTCATCTACAGAAATTCTGTTGACACTGCCATTGTGGGGTGTGTGGAGGGTGGCCAGGAGGAGGAGTACAGGGGCCTGGTGGACCGCTTTGTGAAGCGGCAGAATGTGGCCAATGTGGCCTGCAGCAGAATGTGGCCAAGAAAAGGAGGTTGTGGTGGATTTCAGGAAAAAGAAGGCCCCACCTTCTCTGGTCTGCATTAGTGTGAGTGACGTGGAGACTGTTAGGTCCTACAAGTACCTGGGCATTCATCTAGACGACAAGCTGGAATGGTCCAT
This sequence comes from Gogo arcuatus, assembly GCA_028570945.1. Lineage (NCBI taxonomy): Eukaryota > Metazoa > Chordata > Actinopteri > Siluriformes > Anchariidae > Gogo > Gogo arcuatus. Next base: position 16,546,384 of record JAOTRR010000030.1, read on the forward strand.
CTATGATGATCTATGATAGCTGCTATGATGATTTAATTTCCCTCAGGGGATTAATAAAGCTATCTGTCTGTCTGTCTGTCTGTCTGTCTGTCTGTCTATCTATCTATCTATCTATCTAACTGAAATACAATTACCTGGGATTTACCATTTGATTTACACAATATGCCTAACATTTGAAAGTGCAGCATTTATAAACTGTGACAAAGATTAATTAAACCAAAAGGCAGGCATGTATTGGTTACATAAGTATTCACCCCTGGTTCAATATTTGGTAGAACCACCTTTGGCTGCAATTACAGCTATAAGTTTTCCAGGACATGTCTCTATCAGCTCTGCAAATCTGAATACTGGTATTTTTGCCCATTCTTCTTTTAAAAAAATAGTCTGTTAGATTGAATGAAGACGGTGATTAGCAATTTTTGTCTCAGATTCGGATTGAGGTTTGGGCTTTGACTGGGCCATTCTAACAAATTCAGGTTCTTGGTATTGAACTACTCCAGTGCAGATTTGGCAGTACACTTAGAGTCACTGTCCTGTTGGAAGGTTAACCTCTGACCAAGTATCAAGTCTTTTGCAAACTTTCTTCTAGGATTTCCCTGTATTTGACTCCATTACACTTTCCATCAACTCTTACCAGTTTCCCAGTTTCTGCTGATGAAAAGCATACCCACAACATGATGCTACCACCACCACCATGCTTCACCTTGTGGAGTGTCTGGGCTATCGTTGTCCTGTGAACAACTTCTCCCTGTTGTGTTGTGGACTACTGTAATTCCCTTTTCATTGGCCTCCTTGCAAAGTCTTAACAAAACCTTCAGTATATTCAGAACTCTACAGCTAGGGTTATCACCCATACTAAGCGCTCTGCTCACGTCACCCCCATCCTCTCCCAGCTACACTGGCTACCAGTATGAAGTTCAAAATCTTGTCCAAGTTCTGTCTCGTATCAAGTTAAAAATCTTGCTTCTTACCTTCAAAGCCCTGCATGTCCTTGCTCCTCTCTACCTCAGAGAACTCTTAACTCCCTCTCACTCTCTCAGGTCATCTAGCAGTAATCTACTCATTGTCCCAAGCACCAGCCTTTCCACCATGGGAGGTAGGTCCATCAGTGCCATGGCCCCCAAAATCTGGAATTCTCTTCCTCCATCTCTCTGTGGCTGCTCTTCTTTCTCTACTTTCAAATCTGAATTAAAGACTTTTCTCTTCATTTAACATTTCTCTTCCTCCGTTACTGCTTTGTCTGCTTCAATTTTTTCTTTCTCCCCCTCATGTAAAGCAACCTTGGGATTGTGAAAGGTGCTATAAAAATGTAACTACTTATTATTATTATTATTATTCCTTTATTTAGTTATGTTTTCTAACAATCTCTGGGGCCTTCCAGTAACAGTTGTTTTTATATTGAAATCACATGACTCTTTAGTCAAACACTACTAATTATGTTACTTCTAATGGCAAGTGGTTGCACCAGAACTAATTTAGGGATTTCCCCTCACCCCCCAAATATTATGGGCTATTTTGTATAGATTTATGTCCATTTCAGCTCCAGGTTGTAACACTACAAAAAGTGGAAAGGTTCAATGGGGGCTTATGCAAGGCACTATATAGTATACTTATGTGTATACATTTATATCATTTGGGAGTTGTGTTTGTGCATATGTATATGTATACGTGTGTGTGTGTGTGTATATATATATATATGTATATGTGTGTGTGTGTGTGTGTGTGTGTGTGTGTGTGTGTGTGTGTGT
>JAOTRR010000030.1:16568815-16581695 GCA_028570945.1 Gogo arcuatus
AAAAATACCATCATATCATCATTTCTCACATAAAACACATCGGACCAATTCTTGTAAATTCGAGAATGAACCCCCGTCGAGTATCACCATATATTACAGAACCGGCAGTTGCATTGGGTTTTACATGTTGTTTGCTTTTTTTTTGTTGTTTACGGAAAATATGGATCTCACAGCAATCAGAAGTACACAATTCCCCCCCCTTAGACCACTTGTACTTAATCAGCTAATACATATTCGGTTTTAGAAATTTGTTTCCTCGGTTTTGCACTGGAACTTCAGCGCTAATGTAGGTAACAAGTCTTCCTCAAACCACATCCAGTTTTTTGCTGGCTGATGTAATTTAGGACACTATGGTGCTTACTATAATCTATAAACCTTAACAGAACTTTACAGTGTAGCTGAATATTGTATCATTATGGAGGCTGCCATTTTGGAAAAACCAGAATCAGTTGTTGTTGTTGTTGTTGTTTTTTTTAAGTAAATATGAGACACACGTCTATTGCTTGTTAGCTATATTAACCTTACAGGTCAAAATGAATCAAATGTCTGACGCCAAACCAAACCTCTTGGCTGATTGAATACATTTGTGTTTAGGGGTCTTTAATAGAAATTTACCATGAACGGTCAGATCTATAATCAATTAAGACAGCAAATTAATAAACAAACATCATCAAGATTCTATGTGAATAGTATAAGATAGCTAATGCTAGCTAAGACTGAAGACTACTTACATGTGGAAGAAGTCACAAAACTATCGCATTAGCTGGGATTCAGTGTCGTTGTAATTAGAGAAACTATTTGTGCAGCGGATTACATACTGTAGATCTAATCATTGTGCCATTTTATTACAGGCTGTAGGCAGGAACTTTCAGATTATGCGTTGTTGATCCATAATCTTTTATGACTGTAAAATAGTGTATTTATATATTAACACCCCACCTGGATTCCTCTATCTCTTTATTTATATCTCTTTTCATTGATGAGCATGTTGCTTCTACAAGCGAATGTGTGGGATTTTTTTAAAACCATTTCTGCCTTGTTTTTACTAATCCATAAAATATTGGGATGTAATTTAGTACTGCTGTTGTTGGCTTGTCTTTTGACGAATGCCCATCATCGTTTTAAGTTTTGACACTTTATCAGCCCACATGTTTTTCCATTGAGGCTTTGGGGTTCAAATGTATCAAGTAAGTATGACTATATTAACTTGAGTAGCAGAATTTACAGAGAACAGACCATGAAAATGGTGGATGTAGCCATTAAACGTAAGCATGAACACTAAAATGCTTCATCATTTTATAATAATATATAACATTTAACGTGCTACAATGATAGGATTCTTGTAGAGGTACTCCAGCTTAACAACTGCTTCTGGCTAATTAGCAAGCTAGCAGTATCTGGTAGTTAGTTGGCTAGTTAGGCAGTTTGAGCGTTGTTGAAAGGAAATTGAATCTGGAAGGAAATGTGTTTAACAAGAACTGACATGACTTCATGTTATTCTTCTTTTAACCTAGCTAGCTCACATCATATCTTGGAGGCAAGCTAGCTAGCAAGTTGATATGATTCGGCAAACAGTGGACAAAGAAAAGAGACTAGAAATCCCCAAAAGCAAGTGCACTTTTTCATGTTAGTACTTGCAAATTTGTCTTGATAGGAAGTAGACAAGGGCTTGTTTAAAATAGTATAGAAGCACAAGGACAGTATGATCGCTAGTTCCTGTATTATGTGTACTAACTTCATCTTTTGGTTTATTGAGTGGTATGGAAAAGGATGCATGTTTTTTTTCTTTCTTTTTTTGGATTTCAGTAACAGACTCATCTTGCACAGAGGCGAAACAACTTAATTTACATAATTTACTTGAAATATTCAACACTGTGACTTAGTGTTTGATATATGAGCAGCCACCAAGCGAATGACAATAATAGTAATGGCTAATATAGTGTGTTCAGATAGTGTGAGGAAACTAATTCAGCAGTCAATCACACAGGAAATTGTTGCATCAGTATAGTACTCCTCTTCTGTACTGAGGCTCTCAGTTCACATGCACTTTTTAAAGATATGGATGTATTTTTCCATGTCAGAATTTTCAGGTTCTGTTAATTCTGTTTTCACCTGTAAAGAATGTAACGATACACTGCCTCGTCTCTGACATCATACCAAATTCATCCTTGTAATGAATGTAGAATGGACTGAACTAACCACTGACAGATGCTTTCTATTCATTTTTTTTGTTCTTGCACACCTACCACATATGTACATACGATAATAATAATATAAAAAACATTTTTCATTTTGAATTTTGTTGAATTATTTTCAACAGAACGTGATGTTCACTTGTATTTTTGGTTCATGCCTTCATTCAGAATTGCTTGTACTTTTTTTTTTCTGAAAATGTAAAAATAAAACATTTAAAACACAATGAGGAAAGTGCTCTGTAGGTAAATTTCCATACTGTGATGCTTAACCCAAATGAGTTTGCTTGATCATTGAATGCAAGGTAATAATTCAGTCATATTTCCAAACATGACACCTTCCGATTGTACTTTTGCTATAATTGGAATTTCTTATTGTAATAGAATAAGTGTGTGAAGTTTCTTTCAATTAAGACATTATTTTGGCCAACATGGATGCAGCCTAGTTGTTTCTGCTTGATATTGAATTGATTTCATACACAACAATAGGTAATACCATTATATCAATACAATCACATGACTGAAATCAGAAATCATTAAAAGCAAGCGTATCATGTGAATGTTAAACGATGAAGGACGGCCAGTTAAGTAAGAAATAACACATTTGAGAGTGTGCTGTTCTAGGAAAATAATCAGCAGTGGCATGGTGTGACGTGGCCTGATGCAAAACAATGTTACTTTTACCACCCAGAAGTTGATTATTTTCCAGTTACAGCATGTTTATTACTTTTATACAACAGCAACATGCCAACGCTAACAATTATGTATTTATTTATTAAAGAATTACTCATTTTTATTTTTTATCTGTTTATAGTTATATTTAGTGTTGCAGAATGTCCACAAAACAAATTCATTCCTGTTATCACTTATGTCACAGCAGCTATAAGCAGTCATTACCTCACCAGCCTTTCTTTTTTTTCTTCCTCTCTCAAAAAATTCAGCTTGTCACATTACCAAAGAAACCACAAAGCGAAGACTTTCCTGTGGTGGAAAACCTACTGAGTGTTACAAAGAACTGACACTTGAGACTCCTTCAATAAATGTTAAATAAACATATCCTTAGAAGTACAAGTCTCTTTGAATTGTTACTATTATACTGTTAATTTTCTTCATCTGTCATGTATCAGAGTTATTGGTGACAGAAAACCAAATCTGAAAACCAAACGTCAGCACATGTGCAAATTACACGCAGCTCACTGGCTAATTGGCCAGTCGTCAGCACGTTGTTTCTTTGATCGTCTGCTTCTTTCAGACATCCTTGAGTATAAATTGTGATTTAAAACAATTAGTGTTGTAAAACACCACCTCCTGTTGGTGGTGAATTATTACATCTGCACACCTCACCATGTAGGTTAATACTGTATGCAGGTGTGTTGGCATCTTCGCAGTTAGCAACTGATCTACATGCTCCATTGTTAAGACATAAATTGAGCATTTCATTCCAACTCTGGCATCTAGAATATATTTTATTCGTTCTTCTTACATTTGTAAACACCTTCCGCCATTTTGTCACTGTTTTCAGGTTTGTGCAGGGCTACAGCGTAGTTTGTGACGTATTATGTACCGCAATGGTCTTGTTTAGATGTATAAAAAGATTCGTCCACCATTTTAAGAAAAGTGCATAAGCTGTTCCTTCAAACTATACGCAGCGTTATATGATCTTGCTAATCTAGCAGAGTAAAGTAAAAGAAAAACTCACTTTGTGGTGAGTCACCACAAAATGAGTCCAGTTGGTCAAAAAATGAAAACTTGTTTTATTGGATATTGTAAGTCTACAGTTAATTGTCTTTAAAATACACGGTCAGTTGTTAAATCTGGTGCAGCCAATCCAGAGAAATCAGCAGAAATGATGAAGGTATCATCATCTTAACCGGAAATTAAGTTTGGAGAAAGTCAGCTGTAAACTCTGTGATGTGTAAATTGAAATGAATGTATTGCACACATTTATTTGACCTACAAAGTCATATTTATACGTTGTTTTACAGTATAATACTTTGGTGATGGATACATTATAGATGAAGGAATGCATTTACAGCAAAACCAGATTGATAGATTGATTAGCGCGTCATGTTTTGACGCACTCTTGTTTTAAATCGCTATATCTCGGAGTGAACTTGCTACACTGCTACACTGGATTCATCCCATGTGGTGATTTTCAGCTGGTGCCATGAAACCCAGTTGAAACAAATAAGAAGTTGGAGTTTTTAAATATTTTGTCATTTACTGATCCTGTGTATATTTTACATTCGCATAAACAGTTTTGTCCACCATTTTGTCACTGTTTTAAAAAGGAAGCCATGTTGGCTCAATCCCTAGGTCCAAATGATCATCAAACAAATTTCACTTATGCTGATAAAACAATTGCCCTTAAGATGGCGTCAGAGATTTAAAAGTCGACATGGATGCGTTCACAGGAGTATCGCATTGTACACGATCCAGAAAACACAAGTTAATAGCCATTTTTATTACCACAGTCATGAAAGTTTACTTCCTGTGTGACGCCACTTTAGTCAAAAAGCCAGAACACAGCACTTGAACTGAATATGAGAAACAGTCATTGACACCAAAGTGTTTGTATGCACTTTAGGTAGCATTTTACAGCACACTGATATTACGTGTGTAAGTTAACATCGAATAAAAAAATCGACCAAATGATGCTAACTATGTGGCCTTTTTATATAATATAGGCTATATTGCATTTTATAAGCCAGTTGGATATGCATTTTTTTTTCCATACATTCGTCTCGAAATCATTGAACGATCATTTGTGGTGAATCTCTGAATAAGTCGAAACAAAACCGTAGACAAAAAACAAAGTGCAACGTTTTCCATACATGCTACACAATGCTGCGTTTAGTGCCGCGAATGAGCAACTAGCACAAGAAATTAAAATCGACAGTGTCTCGGCAACATCCTTAAGCACATACAATACAGCTCTCCATTGAAAGGTTAACAAAAAAAGAAAAAAAAAACAAAGACGACAAACGTAAAATGATAAGTACAACATGGAAGCAGGTACTACAGTTGATAAATCGGCGCTAGCAAAAAAACAAAAACAAATACCAAGTGTTTTATGCACAGTTAAATCAATGTTCTAACCTCCAATTGTACAGTCATTACACAACGTCCACTAGGAGGTTTTACACACAATCTCCTCCCAGCTAACTAGCATACAGAGCGCCCTACCATAGGAGGACGCTACCAATAATAATAGTCATAACATTAATTATTATCGCATCAGATGTATGTATGTGTGCGCGCAAGAGTGTATGTATGTGTGTTTTTGTTCAGGATTTCCTGTACACCATTTTGATCATAGCATTACCTGTACATTTCGTGCCATAACGTGGATTAAACGTCTTTTATAAGGGTACAAGAATAAAAGAGAGAGAAGGAGGGGGGAGGAAAAGAAAGAGAGAAATTTTACTGGATCTGGCAGGCGGATGAAGACGTGGCTTGGCAGCACATGCAGGTTGGATTGACTGATTTTGGAGGGATGAGATCCAGGTCTTCATCATCGGGGATCTCATCCAGCCTGTATCCATCTTTCAGAAGCTGGATGTTCAGGTCCTGGTTTATTTGCTTTGGAGGAAAGCAGATGCTGCTAAATGCTACTTCTTACATTCTCATTCTTGTTAACTTGTTTCAACCACATTAAATGTAACTATAAATGATAAAAGCGTAGAAAATGTACATCATAAATAACAAATTGCTACAACTGGCAACTTTCTGTGGTATGAAAGGCATAAAACACTTCAGGGTGTTCTGTATATGAACACTCTGAATGTGGCCTTTCACAGGAAAGAAAGAGTTAAACCTAACTTAGGCATTGTTCGCTGTTATCAGAGTCTACAGATTTTGTTGTGATGTTGACTTTACTGAAGGGTGGAAAAGGTTTAAAGGCCTTTTCAGATTTTTCAACTGAAATTCACACTCGAATGAAGAATTTTTATAGCTGTCCTTTAGCATTAGATTAGAAGACATGACACAGTTCAACTTTTCTGGAGGCATCGCTGTGTGTTTGTGGAACAACTGGGGTGTCCTGCGATTAATATTAATGATTAATCCTAGAAATGTAGAGGACACGTATCCGAGGGACTTCGAGATCTCACCTCAGCCGAGGAGTATCCTGATGAGGAGTATCTGGACACGTCAAAGTCGTCATCACTGGGGGAAAAAGACACAGAGAGTAAGGGAGAGAGAGAGAGAGAGAGAGAGAGTGAGAGAGAGAGAGAGAGAGAGAGTCAACTAAAATGACTAGGGACACTTGAGAGGTCACTGTGAAGGAAGATATCCGAGTGACGTACCTGTCTGTGTCTAAAGCAACTAACGGTTTCTCATCTGGGCTTTGGTCTAAGGAGGAGTAACCTTTGTTGGGAACCACCAGCCTGGAAAGAGAGAGAGAGAGAGAGAGAGAGAGAGAGAGAGACAGTTAGCTATGGTTGCTGATTGCTGAAAACGAAAACATAAATATATTAGAGTATGACTGTATCCTGTGTTAATCCTAGCTAGAAAAGTGTTGTAATGTGCGATATTGGGAAAATAAAATTAATATCAATATCACGAGTGTCCTCTGATTACGTCCAAATGCTCACTGCAAATGTTTGATTCTTCTGGATCATTTCCCAAATCAGGAACAGATGCAGAAAGACTTGTTTTAAAGCTGGATCAAGAAACAAACTTGACCCAAAACTAAAAGTTAACTACTGTGAAGACGTCAAATGGTCTGACGTTCTCCGTTTTACTGGAATTTTAGTTTAAATTGAAAGAAAGATATCTGGACTCTTGTGTCTATTTGTTGTTTCATGCTCAGCCACGTCCACCTCTACTTCCTAGTCGAGCAGGACGATATGAAATTTGCGGTAAATGTTTTGGCAAAAGTTCTTAGTGACAGTGATGTTTAAATTATATTACACTAATTAAATGGGACATATTATGGAAAAACTCATTTTTCGGTGCTTGTGTGTATACAGTTGGGTATCTTGAGTGCCTATCAAGCCACACATTCTGAAATAAGACAATCATGCCAGTTTCTTTTGGGCTCCTATTTCAGAAAACATGAGCTTCAAAAAGCCGTTCAGATTCGGCTCCTCTTTCTATGTCACAAGAATGATCCTGCCCACTCACCTGAGAATCTCCGCTCATGGCTTGAGAACTGCCTTTGTGAATGGATACTCATGAGGAAAGTGCTACCTGATTGGCCAACAGAAGAGGTGGGTGTGGTGAACAGTTGCTTATTATCATTTAAAGGAACAGGCCGTTCCTCAAATCTGCAGTTTTGAACAGGGCTGTTTAGAGAGGGTGAGAAGGGAGCTGTGGTGCTTTACCCTTGTGGTATTTTGACCAAAGCATGTCACAGATATTTCATTAAGACCTCAGGGAACTGTGTCAACTTGTGGAACAGGAGTATAATATGTCACCGTTAATACAAATATATGCAGGTGTTTAAGCTAGAATTAAAGTCTTCCCTATTTTCATTGGTTGCTGTGCTTGAACAATTCAAACTGTGTTTCACCAGAACTTTGGCCCTGATTGAGAGAGAGAGAGAGAGAGAGAGAGAGAGAGAGAGAGAGAGAGCTTCTGACCACCCAGTTTCCACCTCCTCTTCATCACTTTCACCTGTTCCCTTTTAAAGACTTCTAATTTCACTTCTAATTTCACTCCATTCCCTGTGTGTAGGTGTCTACCTGACATTCTGAAACGTATTTATTCCACGGTTTAAATGTGTATTGACCTTTGCCTGTTTAGAAGACTTCTTGATTTTAGTCTATCCTGTAATAACCTGTTAGCCGACATATCAACCGCTGATGGGTTTTGGTTTTTTTTAATTGATTCCTGAACTCACTGTAGCCTGGCCTGTTTGTACATCATTATGACCTTTGGTCTGTATCCAGGAATCTGTTTTCCCTACAGCTGTCCTGCATCTCATCTACTTCCTACTTCACTGAGTCATTTCCTGCCACAGTAACAGGCTGTGATGTTGGAAATGGCATCACGGTTCGTCTCTACATCGAGAAATCACAGGAAAAGAAATAAATTCCTGCTCTGACCGTGTTCTGGCCATGACGTTGTTCTTCTTAGGCTGCTGATTGACAGGACTCCCCACCGTGCCGTTTTTCAGAGAACCCTTCCTGGCCAGCTCTCGCTGTTTTTCTACAAAGAAAAAAAAACACAGCAAAATGGTCAAGCACTTCACTAGTTCAGCTAATCGCTATTTAAAACAGGCTTGTTCAAACAGAATCTGGCCTATTTACATGTTTAATGGCTTGTGAGGATGCCAGTTCTACTTCATTAGCCACAATAAGTTCTTTGGTTAGGGAAGCTGCTAGGATGTTTGCTAAAATAGATTCAAGGGCCTCAGTCTTAGCCTTTACTTTACTTAGCCTTTATAAAACAAGATATATTGTTTTTTTTCCTGGATATATCATCACACCATGAATATAGTTCCAATAACTATGAAACCACAAAGCCATCCATCTTGAAAACTCTCCCGTGTCAGAAAGTACAATATAGCGGCTGTTACAAAGTCCTGACACTGGAGACTCCTTCCATATATGTGCTGTGGTATATAATGTTAAATGTTAAAGTATGATTTTGGGCTTTGTTATCAAGAATTAAATCGCTGTAACTCACTGACAGAAACTGAATGTTACGTCTCGGGTTTGCATGTGGGGCCAAAGGGCCAAAGTGTAGGTGTTGTTGTTCCAATCTCCTAGAGTGTGTACCTATTTTCCTCTGCAGTGGTGATGGTTTGTAGTTGAGGGTGGCCGGCTCACTCTCTCTCGTATCCGAGTCTCCCTCAGAGGCAGTGGAGGACGCTGGATCCTGAAGTGACGGAGCAGGAGAATTAATGATTAATCCAACAGTCAATCATACAAAACTTTTTTTTTAAAAAGTTTGAAAAGTGTGCATCCATTACCAAGATCTGTTCCTTATGGGCAGAATCCACTGACTCAAAGAGAACCATACCAACAGGGTAAAGGTTAGTTGTTAATAGACGTGTGTTCAGAGCATATGTTATTTTTTACTCACTCTTTAATCCATTTATGTGTAGTGTACGCCATAGCAGTCCCTGTGAATGGGCTGTTACTATAGAAACAATAATGTAGGCCTATTAGAACAAGAGAACTAATATAAACCTGTGATTTGAAAATAAATCACCACCTTCTGATCAGGATTGAGAATTCAACAGCGCTGTGGTGTAACAAAAAATATATCACAATACTTATATTGAATACCAAACCAAACAAAAAATACTTAACTTTTGGTTCTGTCATCTGTCCTTTCGAGTAATTTGTACTTTGATTGGACAATGTGTGCTTAAGCTACCTGCTTTTAGTTTCTCCTTTATCGTGAAGACTAAATAATCCACTTCTTTCACAACTGTACTTCACACACGCCTTTTCAATCACAGCTGACGACGTGAAAAGCAATCCTGGGGGGGCGTGTCACTATGTGTAATCACCTGCCTGTCACTGATAGCTTCATGAATCTACAGTCTGGGCTAGAAAGAAATCAGCCCCAGCCTCACTTCTCACTTCTTTATGATGTTTGTTAACAGCAAATAATCTCATGTGGATGGCAATAAATTAAATGAAATGGATAAATGGATATTGAGATCTTTTGGATTTTGAAAGGAAAAGGGGGTGGGGGTGGGGACGAGGACACGACACCATATAAAAACGTGAAAATATGAAGCTATTTGCAAGTCTTGTAAACAAAGACAAATTGTTTTGTTTTGTTTTTTTTTTTTGTTCTGCTGTTGGGGAAGTTTCTTGTTGGTAATAAACCGATTAAAGTACAGTCCAAATACACCCCCCCCCGAAAAAAAAAGGTGTACTGAATTTAAATAACACTATGACCATGTCATCAGAGATTGCTGGTCAGTAACTGCATCTGATTTATGACAGATTTATGGTCATTGCCATCAGGAGTGTTTTCCACATCCTGATGGTCACATCCTCAGATGATCCTTATTTCTCAACTCCTAAACCCATGGTTAGTTTATCAGACAGGTGATTTATATGGAAAGGGCTTTCAAAAGGCTATTTGTTTTGGCCTCCAGTTTTATGTGTCTTGGTGATTAGAGCCATAAATAAATGTATATTAAAAGAACCAATAGATTTGAAGACTGAACTGATTGATGCTGTGGATAGTGAAGTCTATTGTTCCCAGAACTGTGTGCATTCCGAACCATGGGCTGCTAGTTTAGAGAAGCTCATGCAAGCTGACAGTGGGTGACCCAGACTCATTTTCAGATGTTACTGAGATAATAAGACATAAACCGTCACATTCAATTCCCTCATCATCAGCTTCGGGAAAACTATCCAGAAGCTGCTGTAGACATAGAATCCTCCATCCAAGGAAAGCTGCTCATTGAGCTATAATCAGGGCTCTGTTAATGGCCACAAGCTTCCGTGCTGCGTGCTTTCAGTTTCAGAATCAGCGATTTCTGGTCAGCTGTGTCTCCCCTGTGGCTCGTTCATATTTTAAGAACTGCTACATCTGTAAATAATGTAAGATGATACACAGTTCATTTGGTTATCAGCTTTTAACTGCAATGATAATACAGCCTAAAACTAATGATGTCCTGAATTAGTTTTTGCTTTAACTATGGAGAAGTATTTTTGACTCACATTTACACTATATGGGCAAAAGTATGTGGACACCTGACTGTCACAGCCATACGTGGTTCTTCCAGAAACTGTTGCCACAAAGTTGGAAGCACACAACTGTCTAGTATGTATGCTATAGCATTAAGATTTTCTTTCACTGGAACTAAGAGGCCCAAACACGTTCCAGCATGACAATGACCCTGTGCATAAAGCGAGATCCGTGAAGACATGGTTTGCCAAGGTTGGAATAGAAGAACTTGAGTGTCCTGTACAGAGCCCTGACCTTAACCCTACTGAACTTGGCCCCCAGGCCTCCTCACCCAACATCAGCGTCCAACCTCTTGTGCTCTTATGCCTGAATGGACACAAATCCCCATAGCTACTCTCCAAAATCTATTGGAAAGCCTTCTTAGAAGAGTGAAACAAAGGGGGAACCAAGTCCATTTTAATGCTCATGGTTTTGGAATGGGGATGTTCAAAGGTCAGGTGCCCACATACTTTTGGCCACATAGTGTATAGTTCCTCATATGGCAGATGATTTTATCCAGCAGGCAGGATTCAGATGATACAATCCAAACAGTTGAAGGTTAATGGCCTTGTGATCACTAACACACATCCTTAACCACTGAGCTGCCAACTTCCCACAAATCAACCCAGTAGAATTTGCAAGAATGCACAAAGCCAATTTAACACTGTAAGAGTTTACCCAATATAAATATTAATATCAATAGTATCTCCAGCAGACGCTGTCCTCCAGAGCTGGTGTGAGAGTAAGTCTATTCCATTATACAGAGTCCTGATGTTTCCTTGAGGCTCGACTTTTGAGTCATGCCTTAGGATAACTTATGGCTCGAACAATGCATTATTTTTTGGGGAGGTTTGCAGGAAAGTATCAGGCCTGCCTGCGCTTTAAATCTGTTGAAATGCAGGCTAGAAGAAGCGAGTGGAGAGAACACAGCAGTAAAGTAAAGTGACAAGATGAACTCAGGAAGATTGAAGACAAGCAGCATCCCACCCTGGAGAGCCAGATGATCAAGCAGAATGGCTACACTGCAGGACGTGTGTGTGTGTGTGTGTGTGTGTGTGTGTGTGTGTGTGGGTTGCAGACAGTGGTGATACACTCCCAGTCTGGCCTGAATGAGAAGCTGGATGCTGAAGCTTTGACAAGACGGAAGCATCATATTTTATGGCTGTCGCATCACCGCATCACCGCATCCAGTGCCACAGATCTCCTGCTCAGATATCAGATTTTGCCTATCAATACATCATTTTGATCAGACGTAGCCTGTAAAAACAGCCTAATCACGTATTAATGGGAATGAATGATCAGATCAGACAGATGATCGGAATCACTGACATCTCCGCCCCATGCGATTCATTTCCAAACATCGACATCTGGGATTAGATTCTGCGATCGGAGAATAATCGGATTACAATCCGATTTTCCCCCCACGCCGTTACAATCCGCATACATCCCTGCTACATCACAGGAGCAGCCGAATATTTGATCTGTTCTCATTTGCGACACTGATGCTTCACTCACCAAGGCCTGCATCTCTGCCTCGGTCGGCACTTGGAATCGGTCGATCTCCTCCATCATTTTGGCTCAGCTGCTCTCCTTAATCAACGATCCCAACAAACAAAACAAAACAAAACAACACACAAACAAACAAACGAACAGAGAGAGAAACAGAGTGAAGGGAAGCCTCAATCGCGTTGTTCTTTTCTTTAAATCTGAGATCAGACCCAAGGATGCCCCCGTCTCTCCTTCATCGCAGCGGTCGGTTGATAAAACGGCGGCTGCGTTCCGAATGTCTCCTCGCTCCCTACATAGGGAGTGAAACAACCTGATTCAACACGCTGCCTAGTGCGCAGTGCAGAGGAAGGCGTTTAAGATTCGACCCGCGCACTTCCGGTTCCCTCCAGCGGTGTTTCCCCAAAAGGTGGTTCTGCAGATTAAGAACACTCACATATCCGATTTATGCTTCATTCGACAGTATTATGCCATATATATTTATATACACTCACCGGCCACTTTATTAGGTACACCCATCCACCTGCTGTTTTATGCAG
>JAOTRR010000030.1:16690777-16700993 GCA_028570945.1 Gogo arcuatus
ATAAACCCATGGTGTTATTTCGTGTCCTCTCACAGAGGCAGTGTAAGTTGCCCCATTATGTTATGTCTACATCGACGACATGATGTTTAGTCTATAATATAGAAATAAATAAATATTTTTATTTTATTTAGAATGTGCACCTTATATTTCCTGGCAGTTGTAATGTCTGAAATGTATTCCGCTCCATGTGTATTATGACTACGGTGAGTGTTTGAGGTTAAATCAGCGTCTCTCCGAAGCTAATTTAAGCAAGCTAAATTAAATTTAATGCATTTTAAAAATCAAAATAGTTTACTTTTTTTTTTTTTAAATGGTGTATATTTCAAACACGAGTGCATTACAGTATAATCATTCGAATTTCCATCAAACGTTCCACTGTTATCCTGTTTGTCATCGTGATATCTCATAAAAGCATAATGTACAATCCAACAGATGTGACTTGTGCAATAGTTTGCACACCCTTAACACAAAATCATTATGACAATAAACAAAAAAAAAAATTACATCACTTCACAGTTGATATCTTCCTTTCTGAATCCAGTATAAATATTCTCTAATAACTTCATTGCCCAGTCTTTGATTTTATTTCTGCCTTCAAACATTTGTGATAATATATTAAATAATGCAAGTTTTTATGAATAAATTGTGAACTGAACATATGAGTAATAGTTTGGAGACTTCAGTGAAATATTTGTAGTTGTGTAGTGTTTAGTTTTGGGGGAAATCAATATGATAGTGTTCGAATAGTTTCAGTGTTTGTTGCATGGAAACATGGTGCATGATAACTTTGACTTTCATGCTCATTACAGTAATCCTGTAATTTCCCTTTGTTCAGAGTAATGCTAGCGTAAATGAGTACGAAGTAATATTTAAACTGTAACGTCACAAAAATATTATTTCCATGTCTAATATGTTAAAATAACAGCACAGGAGATTTTGTAAAGAGGTAAAAAAAAAAATCAGAGAAAGCCGAGCGATCCTTTTAACAAGGGTGAAAAAAGTGCATCTGTAAGCAGATACTGTGGAAAAGAAAATAAACCATGACATGAGGTTATCTACCGTGAGTCTGTCGTTCAGTGGAGTTTAACTGCTAATCCTTTCTAATTTCATTTTCTAGGGGTTTCTGGCAACTTCTTTAGACTTCTATCAGAAATGCGATTGTGTGTGTGTCTTGTATTTTTCATGTTCCAGACCATTTTGAACTCCATGCATAAATACCAGCCGCGGCTGCATGTGGTGAGAGCTGACGATCTCCTCAAACTTCCCTACAGTGTGTTTAGGACCTTCGTGTTTCCTGAGACCGAGTTCATCGCCGTCACTGCTTACCAGAACAACAAGGTTCCTCTCTTACGCTCTTCACCGGCTTTATTCACCACGATACCACCAGATGATGTTATAATAATTTACACAAGCTCCTTTATAATACTACTACTACTACTACTACTACTAATAATAACAACAAAATTCTTCTTCTTTTTATTATTCTGCAGTAACAATAGTATTAGTAAAGTATACCACAGCTGTACAAATAGTTTTCTCTTATAATTATTATATTATAGTTACATTATGGATCGTAATTTAGTTTTGTTTGGAAATCTCCATATAGTCATATATAGTTATGATGTGCACCAGTGTCTTTTAGTACTTTTATTTTTTTTACTTGTATGAATAAACCCATGCGTCGTTACCATGACAGCAGGTTAACCAATGATGTAATTATATAGTTATTATGTAATTGTATATTTGTTATTGATGATGTTTATTATGTGATGCCGATTGGAGCAAAGAGAGCAAATCATCGAACTGATATTTTACACCACGTCATGTTTTATGTTGAACAGATAACGCAGCTGAAAATCGATAATAATCCGTTCGCGAAGGGATTCCGGGATACGGGAAACGGGAGGAGGGAGAAAAGGTCAGAATTTGGCATGACTTCGTTTAGCTCAGGTTCACATATTTTTAAAAAAAAAAAGGTAGCTAAATGAATGAATGAATGAATGAATACAAAAAAATTGTTCCATTAGAAAACCTGTAATGCTGCAGTTCAAGGCCAGAGACGTGGAACAGAATAAATCCGGCGGGTTCTCAGACGATTCGTCCTCCGGTCGTCCCGGCCATTTCCTCCAAGTTCCAACTGTCGCAACGTCCACATTGAAAGGTGACGAGTCTTTTGTCTTCTTCTTCTTCTTCGTCATATTTGTAGTTGTTGTTGTGGTTAAATTATTGAATCATTACATGGGTTGTATATTTATTATTCTGTATTATTAGAAATGATATAAATAAATAATAACAAAATATAAACACAAAATCACGCAAAATAAATAAATAAATAAGAGAAATAAACAAAGAATGAAATGTGTAAATAAATAAATAGATAATAGAGAAAATAGATAAGATAAATAAACATAATTACAAAAATAAAATAATAAGTAATGAAATATGTTAAAAAATAAACAAACAAACAAATAAATAAAAGGGTGGATAAATAAATAGATAGTGAGATAGTTGATAGGCAAATACATAGATATAAATAAATAAATAAATAATAAATAAAAATGTAAGTACAACCAATGAATGAATCAACAAATAATCAAATGTGTAAGCAAATAAACAAAAAATAATGAAATAGAGAGACAATGGATAAGAAAATATGTAAATAAATAAATACTTAAATATGACGATAAATGAATAAACAATCAAACAAACAAATTAATTAATTAATAAGGCGTTGACATGCGTGTGCGATTTCTTGTGCAGATCTTTGCGAGAGCGACACTGAGAGCGACGCAGAAGTGGGGAGCTCGATCCATCAGACCAAACTCGACTCCGGAGAAATCTCCACCGCCAGCCATGAGCTGAAAGACACTCGGCCAATCAGAGGCAGCCAGACAGATAAACGAGCCCGGGGCATCGAGAAGCACGTGTTAGACCCGAACGCCATCAATCTGCACGCTGAACACTTCACACGGACTCAGGATGAGTGTTTCCTTCATCGGTGCCGCTTTGCAGGACAGCAGCTTCTCGCTGGCGTGAGAAGAGCGTCACGCTTTCTGCCAAACCAAAACTGTGTAAACTTCTGGACGGCTGGTGCTCCAGCTGCTGGAGGAAGCATCCGGGGCTGTAGCTACGGCGCCATGGAGACTTCACACCAGGGAATTCTGGGAAATTTCCCACTGTGCCTTCAGCAGCCTGAAACGACCCCGCAGGTGCCATTTCGTCGCTACGTTCCTAGATTCGAAGAAGAACCTTGATTTTGATTCATATAAAGACATTACATTCCTTAATTAATTGCTGAGAGAACTGTATCAGTGCATCCAGGACGATCCACGTGAATCGATATTAATACCACCATATCAAAATATCGCCATGCAGAAATATAGTGATATTCCAGAACCATGTTCAGGTATCGTTACGTATAAAAAAATGTAAATTTCAGCAACAATAAATAAACAAATAACAACAACAACAACAACAATAATTATAAACACAAATCATGTCCTCAATGATATTACAAATAAATAAATATTTTATTTGTAATTTATTTATTTTGACCAAGTCAAATATTCACGTATATAAATAATAATATATTTTAAAAACATTGACAAGAACTGAAAATAAAAATAATAATATTATAGTGATAGTAATAATAATGATAAAAACAATCACAAAAATGTAATAATAGCCCCCAAAAAACAAATAAATATTATTTAAATGTACACATCGTAAACAAAGCAATGATCTGTACCAAGAAATTGACATTTTCAGTTGAGCTCTTCAGGATTATGATTTTTAAAATCATTTTAAAGTATTAAACATGAATTTTGTGTTGAATTGAATGTTTTTTTTCCACATTCAGGCTCTGATCATCTCTCACTGTTACCCGTATAACTGTATGCTGGCAGCTCCGTGGACTCAGCGAACACCCGCTCCTGCTGTGAGCCACCGGCCTCGCTGTGCACCGTACCCTCTCCCACACGCCTCACACGCACACCTGCTGCAGCCCAAACGCCACACTTCAGCCCCAGTCGAGCCCGAGAGCAAAGTCAGCAGGGGTCAGAGGTCACCGACGCCACCTTCCACCTAAAAGACGTGACGCCGATTTAAACTGAACTGAACAGCAATAAAATATCACACCTGCGACTGACGTGTGAATGAAAATAACGATGCGTACAATATGAGTGGAACTCGAATCCCTCGAGGAAAAAGCTCTTAATCCTAAACTGTGCACCTGTAAGGGGGCAAAACAGGGTAAGACAAGCCACTTCTTATTAATTGTAATAGTTATAAACTTTTCCAATACAGGACGGTGCAATCTGATTCTGTTTGAAATAAATGGATTTAGCTACAGCGCCATTTTGCTTTGTGCACTTTACAAAAAAACATTTTGGACCAAAGCCTAAAAATTATAATAAGAAAATAAATTTCACATGAAAAAGACAAACTGCCTGAAATTGATTCAGAGTCAGATTCAACAGTTCAGTTGAATTTTTCAGTTAAAAAAAAGAGTAGCATTAAAAAAAACGGTATTATGTTGGTAAAGTGTGGAAATGTTTCAGCTTTTGTGGACATTATCTTTACAAGTGTGTCTTGATTGTCCAAAATCCTGACTTATCCTGACTTAGTGGTTTAAAATATAAAGTTTAAGAAAAATGTTAAATATTTGTAGGATAGACAGCAGCAGAAAATTGTCTAAAATTCTAAATTCTGTCAAATAGAAAATATTCTATGGACATTTATGTGCGTTGTATACACTGTGGGGAAAATATATACTAAATCTAAAAAAAAGATCTAAAAATAAATACAAAACAAACAAAATGATATACTTGATGCATCTTAAAATTGTTCCTGTTTCACTTTTCTTTGAAATCGTTATAACACTGGATTTATAAGAAAATATAAGAAAGACAATATAAGAAAAAAATCACATTTTTGGATTTAAGTGTTCTTTTTTTTTCATCATAAAAACTTAAAATGAGACAAAATGGCTCAAATAATAATGAGTTTTATTTGGAGCAGCTTGTCTTACCCTGTCCTCCTCTTCACTCTGATTGTAACTCATCTATAATAAATTCAAACTGAATAAATGTAAAGGTAAAATAAGAAGATTATGCTATTTATTATTTACGGTTTTGCAGATACAGTATGTGTGCATGATTAATATATTGTAAGAGGAAGTGAAAGATGGATATTAAATGGATTTGTTGCCAAATAAAGGTCTCTGTGTGCATGATTCGGTTACTGTCACATTACAACAGTGTTGGAAATGATTTACTATGATTTAGCATTAAATGTTGTTATGTCTCTTAAATGTCTCACACGGTGAGAAGGCGTCTGATGCGTAGTTAATGTATAGACACTAACTATACCACAATAACCACACATTTTTTCAATTTTTAAAAATATATTCTGATATTTAGCTACATATTTTCCTAATTGCCATAATATTGTGTTGTATCAACTGTCCTTTTTGGTCCAATACTGTCATGCTGGAGTCATTTATCAAAAACATTTTCTTTATCTTTATAGCTTTTTTTTTTTTTTTTAATGAAGCTACAGTCTTGTTCAAAATTTATTTCAAAGAGATTATTGTGGAAGAGCAAATTCATTTCAAAATATGTTATGTTTTTATTTTTAAATAAATAAATAGGTTTAAAAGCAGCTTTTGCAAACGTCATCAGTGTGCGACGCACTGAACAAACGCCGAAATGATGATTTAAAACGAATTAACGTCCTAATTTAGCCGCCAATTTATCTTTATTTAGTATAAACGTAAAGTCTATATTTGTATAAATTGTATAAAAATAATAATATATATTCGACACTATTATGACAAGTGAATTAAACGTTAGAAATATTGTAACAGCGTCTCGTATTGTTTTCCCACCCATATTCCGACGAGCCCCGTCTACTGTTCTGTGATTGGCTAGTTTTCTGTGACGGCGCTTCAGTAAGTGTTATGAGTAATATTAACAATACTCTATGATATAGAGTATTGTTTTTCCTTAAACAATAAAATATAATGGTGTGATGTAGAGATATGTTGTATTGTGAACAATTACTGTCTGTTTTTAATGTCTCGCGAGAGCGCGCGGTGGAATTATCCGTGTCTATGGAAACATGAAACGCGACCGAGCACAAACGCTAACGTAATTAAAATTTTAACCTAATTCCGTTTTAAATCTACTCTATGTACAATTTAATCTCGAGAATATTTTTTTGCGGTTTTATAGTTTGGTGGAAAAGCGAACCTTCGCGTAGTTAAAGCGTCATCACGAGGAGCTGTCTGATTGGACAATTTCGCTGTCTGTGGGAACTCCGAGCCAATCCTAATTCAGGAGGCGGGACTTGTCGAAATACGTGTAGCGGAGGCTTGGGCAGTTAGCATGTGAGCTAGCTCGCTACAGTAATTGTTTTGTAAACGGAGACCTCGCCATGTCTCACATTTCTGTGAATTATGTGTTGTTAGGCGGACAGTTTTGCTTGCTCGTCACGGTGCTGCTTTTGCAATGCCTGGAAGGGATTCACTCTGAAAATTCAACCACACCCGGAAGCAGAGAGATGACAACAGCCAGAACCATTACAACCGTCACTACAACAACTACTACAACAACAACAGCTACGTCTACTACAGCCACATCTCTGGTCACACAGCAACCTGAAGAAAATGTCACATATAATAACATCACAACAGCAGAGCCGTCAAACCACACGGAGCAGTATGAATACAGCCCTCCATCACCGGTGGTCCTCTGTCGGTACCTGTAAGTGATTAAGACTCGTTTCTCAGAGCTGTTTGTACCTGTTTATTAGTATCACGGACACCAATACTACAGTATATCCAGACAAACTCTTATTTTAATTTGATATGTTGTCATCCAATTAAATGTTTTATAGAAGGCTATGTCCCGCCCCCAGGGGCGTGTCTCTCCCTTGTGTCTCTCTGTGTCTTCGGCAGCACATCTTCCCTCACGTTATCCACTTCTCCAAGAGTTTTTCGGAGGAGTGTTTCACTCATCGACTGAGTAAAAAACGGACTAAAAAGCGAAGCTGCAACAGGTTTAATGCACCTGCTACCTGGTTGCAGTACAATTTTTAGCTCCATCCATCCCCATGTGCTTCAATGACAAAACGGCCTCCCCCCCCCCCCCCCCCAATGTCACTTTTTCCCATCTACAGTGTCTTATATGTTCTCTCTCTCTCAGTTAGCTTTCCTTACGCTACTGTTACATACAGTATATATAGATTTGACCAACCACCTAACGACCTAAAGAATATTCGTGGATTTACCATGTTAAAAGATCCGTCTACGGGCAAGTGGTGACCAGGTACTGGCGTGAAGTGTTCTGTACTCATAAACAGTGTTAGTGGTTCTTTCGTTCCTGGTATTTAGACCTTTTGGCTTCATCATTGGCAATTAGTCAAATACCCACCACACGAGCTACATACAGCATTATTAACGTACATCAGACCGCACGTGTCGTAGGATTAGTCCGAGGAATCACTTGAGTCAGTCGTTTGGGTTTGTGGATTTACTGTGTCATACCTGATTTTCTTGTCTATCACTTTCTAGTATGAACATATGACCAATCTCCATTCTCTTACTATTAGTAACAGCGAACATTTTTACAAACAAGGGTTATTTGTCACATTTTAGCCTCCAGAGAACTCCTCATAGTTTATACAATGGGAAACATGAAAGATTCTATATATTATATTTATGTGCTGTGTCATTACCTGATCTTTTTTTTTTTTTTGATTCAGTCCTGAGGAGTTCATATACTGCCGAGATCCTGTCGATCATGATGGAAACCTCACAGCCTTCCAGGAGCTGGGACACGGCTGTGTAAAGGCAAGTATCCAAAGAGCTAATCAGCAAAAAACGTCTTGAAGTGATTCGGGAGAATCGACGTGACCGATTCATCCATGACCGATTCGAGGTTTACCTTCTATAAAACCAGGTTGAAGCAGCGCCGTCTGTATCCTTCCCACTCGTTATTTCTTCCGCAAGCCCTGAGTAGTGAAGCGAACAAATCGATTCTTGGATGGTTCAGTTCGCTTAAATGGATTTGTTCAGAAGAATCGACTCACTAGTGGGACAGCGTGGTGATTATTAACAGCTTGGTGAAGTAGGGACAAGAGCAAGGCGCCATTTCAGTGCTGTTTTTAAAGTGCTTGTTAATGATCCTACACGCATACAAGGGGCTTTTAAGGTGAGGACGAGGACCTGTGACATGGCCTTTCAAAAGTACAGTAAAAGGAACAAGTTCTGATTGATTCAGTCCCTGTCCATTTATTATCTACACTGTGTAATTAAGATGAGCTCTGCCTCAACTGTTACATGAAGATTCTTGCTTGAAAAGGTGCTAAAGGTTAATCATTTCACCACAAGTTTGTTTGTTTCTTTAATTTTACAGATTGGAAATCAAGGTCAGGTGTACAAAGATGTGAATCACACTCAAGTGCTGTGCACGGCGTTGGACGGCATCGAGTGTGCCGGGCCTCGGGAGTTCCTCCGAGGGAACGAACCGTGCATCAAGTAAGAGAACAGATTCTAAAGCGTAAAGAACTTTCCATCTCAAAGCGGACTATTTTCCTATAGCGGCACGTCTCGGCGTGTTTTATTCCTCACCACATCAGATCGCCAGATTATTATTAATTAATGACACTGTATTTTCTTTTTATCTCTTTTCTCTCTGTTAACATTAATAAGTCGAAAAAAAATGCAGCTTGTCGTGTTACTGAGAAACCAGAACTCACTCACTCACTGTTACAAAGCACTGACCCTGGAGACTCATTCCATAAATATTATATCATATTAATATCATGATCATTTTCTGGCACAATACACTTTCCTGAGATGTCACTGATATCGTGATTTTTTATTATTTTTTTTCTTCAAAATTGCAAGCTCTGACTGGAAGCAGCTTAAACTGTGATCAATTTTGTACACAATCTTAAAAATACGTTTGAAATCGTATTATTGGAATGTATTCAATTTTTTTCTATTTTTTAATAGACATTAAAGTAGAAAATAATAGCACCAAACTCTACACATATCATAAAGCCTCCAAATATCGCAATATCATCCTCCATCCTTAGATGTTATTATAGAAACACTAATGAGTTCATTAATACAAACCTGTGATTCAGAGCTGCGTTACTCTAACAAAATGAATCGATGTTCCTCTGTGTCGTGTTTTGCACAGTTTAACGTCGAACGCAGTGCAAAAGCCCAGTTTGGCTCTATGACCCTGTGCACGACGTGCCACTAGAGGGAAGTCTAGTCTAGTATTAGGATTGAACCCACCATCATGAAGGTTGTTTTTGAAACCCAGGTACATCTTCGCACTTCTTTTAAAGGTAATATCTACATATTTCATGTCCTAGGGGCCTTAATTATGCAGCCCACTTCTGTTTTTCCATCCATGTACAGTTTGCTGATTGTAAAATGCGATGCTGACGAGGTTGGAAAGAGCAGCCAAAATCACTCTCCTCCAAGTTTTCCATCACGTCCAAAGCAACCAATAACTGTAGATACTGTATCAGTGTATAAATAGTGTTTATGTAAGCGAGTTAACGCACCACACCGATACACACCACAGTTAGCGTGGATCTCAAGAACGATGATGTTGGCGGGAGGTCACATGACCATCATGACTCAGTGTTACTGTTTAAATAACTGAAATGTATCACAGTGTCTTGGGTAAAAAGTTCATTTCCTACTGCATATTCATTGGTGACATGTACTTATCATTTCTCAAAGTACTGTATGTTCCAAACATGAGTGTATTCAATGCTGATTAGTGTTTATAATAATAATAATTGTTACAAGAACAGAATCAAGAGCTGATCCTGGATCAGGGTGAAGTTTGCTGCTCTGATATGCCCTGTATATATAATTTGTGACGTGTCCACAGATACACTGGTCACTACTTCATCACTACGCTCCTGTACTCGTTCTTCCTGGGCTGCTTTGGCGTGGACCGCTTCTGCCTGGGCCACACGGGCACCGCCGTCGGAAAACTCCTCACTCTCGGAGGCCTGGGAATCTGGTGGTTTGTGGATCTCATCCTCCTCATAACCGGAGGACTGACACCCAGCGACGGCAGCAACTGGTGCATGTTCTACTGAATACACGCAAGTGCGCGTGCATGTGGTACTGTATTAACAGTGACATATAGGCACGTGTCGTAAATACAGCCCAGTTTGTAAC
>JAOTRR010000030.1:16714803-16725111 GCA_028570945.1 Gogo arcuatus
GCATAAAACAGCAGGTGTATGGGTGTACCTAATAAAGTGGCCGGTGAGTGTATTTAGAGCTTACGAAAGTATAATTGAAGCAGTGCATTCAGGTACACTGAACACAAAGTTAGGCTTTAATATTATTTCTGTATGTAAATAAAACAATGAAATGTTTTTCATTGCACCCTCTGTGTGTATTTAACATTAGTGCGCCTGCTGTAGCAAAGTCAACTTTAGTGAGTGTTATTCCTTATAGGTACGTCCTCTTCGTTTTACCTTCCATACACATCTTCATTTAAATAGACACAAATTATACACACACTAATGCAACGCAGCCCGTCTTTCTCGAGCCTCTGTCTTTTCCACATTTGCATGTGACATTTCCTGGATGTGATTTAGCCTCCAGGAGGCCAGGAAGTTTCCTGCCTTGTCTGTCTCGTAGCTGTATTGTTATAATCTACAGTATGTGTGATGCAGAAACAAAACTTGGCTTTAAATGAATGTTTTCTAATAATAATAATTATGATTATTATTATTATGCAAAAAGTCACTTTTTTGGTGATTTGGAAGAAATTGAATTTGGGTTTTACATCCAGTTTATGCTGGAACTCATTATTTTTGCCTAAATATTTCCATCCATCCATTTTCTACAATCAGATTCAACTTTTGGTGAGAGGCGGGGTTCACCCTGGGCAGGTCGACAATCTATCGCAGGGCTACACAGAGACGAAGAACCACTGGGCAACACCTATGGGCAATTTAGAGTAGCCAGTTGACCTAATCCACATGTCTTTAGGTTGTGGGAGGAAACCCACAGTCCAAAAACCGCGAGGTTCGAACCCAGAACCTTCTTGCTGTGAGGCGACAGCTAACCCCTGCGCCACTGGGATAAGTATTTGTTATATTAATATAAATTTCTTGAATACACCCACCATTTCCTATTTTTAAAGAGTAATAAAGCTTGCAAACTACTCATTAACCTTTATTTATTTATGTGTTTGTTTGTGTACATCAGCTGCTTGCTTGTTTTATTGCTCCTGTTTTGTTGTTCATGTCATGCATTATTAATTGCACAAATTATTCATTTGCTTTAAACAACAGATTACTTTAATCTTGAACACGACCATATCAGTCTTATGCTGTCTAGCTGTAAACTTTAAGAACTTTTTTTTTGGAATTATGTTAATTATTTCTCTGTATATTAGGGTCATTCACTATTAATTAGGCTATATAAATTATTAATAATTATTCATTTTCTTTTATCAGTGAACTAGTTTGTTCTTGAACATGACCATATCTGTGTTATATGAACAGTTCAATTAAAAAAAAAATACACCGGGGTCAAAGGGTATGAAACAGGAGCGCGAGCCTCCTTTACTCATCAGACTCGCACGCACCTTTTTGGATAGGAATAACAGCGAGTGCGTGACTCTGCTCAGCCTTCCGTTTCTCGGCTCTGAGGCAGCACTCACTTGGGTATGGGCAGCACTCACTTGGGTATGCGTCCCTCGCCACGCCGAAGTAGCAGGGGTCCAGGGCAGGCAGGCAGCGGGACGGATCACACACATCCGGGCATTCCCAATCCGGTCTGCGTGTGACGAGCCGCGCGTGAACGAGTGGAGCCACGAGCAGACACGCCACCACTTTTACTTCCCACATGATCATGAACGTTTGTGCTGCAGTTAGACAGAAGTTTGCCTGATGATCATCGCCTGCCTCCCCACAATGCTACAAAGCCCCAGCAGCTCACAGGACTCAGCATCGTAGCTCCTGATTGTGATTTTACTCTCAGCAGCTTCTCTGAGCTCCGTGTGCAGCATCTGCACCATGTGCACTATAGGATCTGAGGTTTAAGAGGTGGAGCAGCAGGGCGCTTCAAATCCCACCCTAGTGGGAAAAAAAGGTTAATTATCATACAGCAGTCATTATACTGTACTGCACTGTACTTGCAGTTGTACCTGAGGTACATGCTTCTCCTTATGGATTAAAATGAACCTCAGAATGTCTCTCTGTCATTAGTTTTAGAGTAAAGAGCACAAGGCCCTACAGTAGATCTCACCGTAAGTTTTATTGAGCACGGATCTACTGATATAAATGCTTTCCATCAGCTTACAGCAGTCACAAAGGAAAAGCTTTGTAACCAAGAATACGTCCTTTCTTATGCAAGTTACTGGTCTTAAGAATGTTATTCATTTACAACCTCAACCCCAAGTTTATTGTGACTTATTACTGTTAATATTGTACAGTGCCAGTGGTATTATCACAGCTAGTTCTCTAAATTCAGAATAGTCAGCTCTATGCTTACACACTGTATTTAATATTACATAACGCAGGTTTCAACTGGATTATATCTATTGCATTATCTTTTTTTTCCAGTAAGCTCCCACTTCACTAGAGTATATGAAAATTATTTATTTTAAAAGCATGGTCTTTAAAATGAGTGTTTGGTGACATTAAGCCTCAACAGTATGAATGATAATGAATAAAATAAAGAGATGAGGTGTGGAAATGTTTTACTTCGGAAGGTAATTTAAAAATAGAAATTGAAAACTACTCTGTGACAAGCAATCGCAATGTAAGCATATTAGACTTACCAGTTAATGCTTATCACTTTCAGATATAAATTACATATAAATTTTCAATACTCACGGCACAAAAATAACGCCATTGTATTTAAAGGTGCTATGTGTAAGACTTTTAGTTTAAAATGTTCAAAAAAGTAACTAAAATTATCAACAGAATGTAAAGAAGGTATAGCTTTGACGTTAGGTCAAAGATGTCTATGTAATGCATTGCAAAAATATCTACTGAAGTCAGCATGCTAACCAGCTAGCCCTGAGACAGGATGTACTGTCGGTCTTGTAATACCACTGTGTACCTCAAGAGGTGATAGTGAGTCAGTGTAGTGTTCAGTCTGCCCTCAGTCCAAAATGAGAGGAGCAGAAGTCACGCGTCATTGACAGCTACATACATGTTAGCCTCTGAGCTCAGACTGTCGAAAACTGAAGAAAAGAGAAGCAAATGGGTCGCTACAATTCACAGAAGCTACTAGAATTCAGACACCGAAACATGAGTTTGTGGTTATTATTTTGTGTGTGGGTATGTTGTATTTTTGGACTGGGGAAAGAGAAAGAACAGGGACCCTATCAAGAGAAACTGAATCGCAATGCCAAACACTAAATAACAACGAAAGACTGGATTCCAGAGCCTCCAGATCCTCCATACCCGGACATCGTAATCTCGTTTTTGGACTGAGCGCATACACTTTGCTTGAGTTTAAAAAAGTTACAGATCCCTAGAAGGTCATAACAGTTTTTTTTAGTCACTATGCGGAAGATCTGCTAATTCACAAACCGGCAACTGTGAGAGGACACTCTCATACAGGTAAAGTGGCACTCTTTATAATGATAATTCTATGAGAGTGGTGGTGGTGCGTTTAGAGGGAAGGGGGAGGAGGGAGTGTGCATTTCTTTGCTTCTTACAATAGGGGTGGACATCCCAACTTTCTGGTGATATACTGCTCCCTATTTGTTTGGAATGTGGAGTATGAATTGGCCAGGTGGCCAAATTCTTACGCATTGCACCTTTAAATCCACAGGATTAAACTGGTTGTTATAATGATCTCCAGCTGCTATAAAGCCTCACACTTTATACATTTATATTATCACAATTATTATTGTGAGAATAGATTTCCAATTTTTGCACAGAAGAAGGAGCAGCCGGAAATGCGTAGGAGGAAATGCGATGCTTCCAAGTGGACCATGCACAGTTACTGAGGTCTCCATCGCTGTAACATGTAGTTAGATTTCTGGAAAGGTGCACATCAGGCTACGGCGTAGATTAGACGCAGAAGTATAAATTGGCCTTAAGTGTCACTGTTTACCGGTGGCATTGTGGTGTACCCCTTCCCCAACTCCGTAATGTTTTTTAGCTACAGTGGCCCTAATATACTGTCGTAAAATATACTTCAAATATATTTTCCTCCAAAATAAAAAAGAATTCCAAGAATCTGGCAACACTGACTGATAAATGAGGGCACTGATTTGAAAAAGGATATATATCATATCTGACAGGATTATACCAGGTACATGATATGGCCAAAAGTATGTGGACACCTGACCATCACATCCACATGTAGTTCTTTCCAAACTGTTGCCACAAAGTTAGAATCACAGGATTGTGTTGGATCTCTTTGTATGCTATAGCTTTAAAATTTTCCTTACAGCCACTGGAACTAAGAGGCCCAAACCTGTTCCAGCATGCCAATGTGCCTGTGCCCAAAGCAAGCTCCATGAAGATATGGTGTGCTAAGGTTGGTGTGGAAGAACTCGAGTGGCCTGCCTTCAACTCTACCTGCCTTTGTAGCTGAACAAGCACAAATCCCTACAGCCACGCTCCAAAATCTAGTGGAAAGCCTTTCCAAAAGAGTGGAGGTTACTATAACAGAAAAGGGGAATAAATCTATAATGGGGTGTCCAACATCCAGGAAGCAAATATGCATGTGATTGGTCAGGTGTCCACATACTTTTGGCTATATAGTGTATATTATGACTAAGACGCATTTTAAATGAGATGAGGTAATGATCTTGGGACTGGGGTAGTGTGACTATGTTTTCTATATTTAATCCACATCTCAGAATGAAATTAAGGGTGTGTCCACCATATTATGTGGGGCGATTTAATGCTTGACTTATACTGTATTAGGTGCCATCTCAGGCATCTCTCTGTGCTTCTATCTGCAAGTTGTAGTAAACAGTAGAGGGTGCTGGTGTTCCACCGATTCTGTTTTCTGGAAAAGATGGTCACTACTAAGGGAGCAGAGTGAGTGAGCTATACGACATTTTCAAGTCTTCCTCACTCTTCATCATCCCTCTGGGACACGGTAACGTCAGGTTGTTCATGAGCACACCACCTGGTGTTTGTGTATCCCTAAAACCCATTGAAGTTTAGTTACGAATTAAGATTTTTAATTTAACATTTCAGGAGGATAAAATTTCCAACTCTTATGGCATTCATCTATATTATTTATACAATACAGTTTTGAGGTTTGTCATATTTTACTCAACATTTTTGTAACAAAAATCACATAAAATTTAAATGTTTTTTTTCCACGTGAGTGATATTTGATCCCACATAAAGAAACGTGTCTAGGTGCATTTCATGATGTTATATCCTGGAATTCTAGTAGTAAAAATAAATGAACCATGTGAAGAAAAAAAAAATAATGTGAGGCATTCCAGATATTAATTATATTAGAAGATTGGAGTAGTGGTGTTTTTTTTAATATGTTAATATGTTTAGTGCTGTAATTTCTTTTTCTTTTTTGCCCTGATCAGCATGGATTTTGAAAATGGCAGAAGATGGAGAGGAGAGAAAGAAGAAAACCAGAAATATGATGCTGAGAGGCTAACTCTTGTTGTATCTAGCTTAAGGCTAAAAGACTCAGGAAGTAGATAGCAGAGGCAAGAAAACAGTGAATCACTTGAAACATTGGGAACAAAATGGTCTTTGCTTGCTGTATATTTTCTTTAAATAGTATTAAAAGTCTACAAGGTAATAGTGTGGTAAGTCAACACTGTTCTTTTTTTTATTTAGCTACTTAACACATACAATTAAGGCCAAACATTGTCAATTAGGTTATCTACTTTATTAGCATAATACTGAATGCCATTTCATAATAATAGCTAAGCCACAGTTTTATTTCATCTTTTATTTACTAAATCAGATTTTCAGTGGGTCACATTTTCAGTGGGACATATGCTTTGTTATTATTTGCTGGTGTTGCCTTTTAATTGCTTAAACATGAGTCAAACACTTGGGGTAGCCTTCTGCAAGCTTCTCACATTACTTTATTGGAATTGTCGCTGCCCTGCTGGAAGAACCTTCAGGCTGATGTCTTGAGATGTTGCTTCAGTATTTCTAGATAATCCTCCTTCCTCATGATGTTCTATTTTCTGGTCCCATTTCCAGCAAAAGACTCCCACAACATGATGCTGCCACCCCCATGCTTCACAGTTGGGATGGCGTTGTTTGGATTAAAAGCATCACCTTTTTTTTCATACATAGCACTTATCAGTATGGCAAAACAGTTCAATTGTGTTTCATCTGACCAGAGAAAACTCCAAAAGGCTAGTGATCACATGCAAAATTCAGTCTGGCTTTTTTATGGTGGTCTTGGAGTAGGTGCTTCGTCCTTGCATGATAGTTTTCCAGACCATGGGGATATAGGACATTACAAAGGCATGGCTGCGGAAGAAGAGGGTGCCTGTACCCTCTGTCCTAACCCACCATGTTGGATGTACATACTTTGATACTTGATGCCTCCAACTCTTTCACCAGATCCTACGTTGTTGTCTTAGTGTTCAGATCAACATTCATTCATCCCTGGGAGTTAATTTGTGCCTCTTTCTTGAATGATAAAGTGTTTATGTGGTGCCAAATTCTTATATTTGCATACAGTTGTTTTTACAGATGCTCGTGGTACCTTCAGTTGTTTCCGGAAACTGCTCCTAAGGAGGAACTGGACTTCAGAGGATCCAATTTCTTTGCTGAGCTCTTGACTTTGCTTGGTATCATATTGATATCCAATAGTATCAAAAGCAAAAAGACATTGGCGCTAAAGGTTAACTAAACAGCTAAATTGGTGTATGTAAACATTTGACCCACTGGAATTCTGATATAGGGAATTAAAGCTGAAACAAATCTGTCTTTAATCTATTGTTTAAAATGACCTTTTGATATGAACAAACTAGATGTCCTAATTGGCTTGCCAAAAGAAATGTATAGAGTTGTGAAAGACTGGGATTGTATATCTTTCGAGAAGGTGTATGGAAACGTTTAGAAACAAACGCTACAAATAGAATGTGGAGGTTAACTTATAAGAGCTTGGAAATAGCACATATGTAGCCTGAAAATAACTATGGGAATAACAATTGTATGTGCAAAATTAATATGTCCAGAGGGTGTGTATTAAATTTGCATAAGCCCGTTGTCACCAGGTGAGGACAGAAATCTCTTTGAATATTAATCTCAACTATGCCTTAGTAAAACAACCAGAAAATGATGATGTATTATAGCTGCAGTAAATTTGTTTCCATATTATATTTTCACACATCTGATACTGACATTTGAAAAGGTTTCCATATATTAATATTCATATTTCTCATTAACATAATGCACACTCATGTTTATGCTGTTTTATTCGTATATTCATATCATACTGTAATCAGTTTTTCAACACATCCCTTGAATTCCCTAAATTGAAGTTATACGTGGAGTACCAGTCAAAAGTTTGTACACCCCTACTCATTCATAGGTATTTTTGTATTTTCTATATTGTAGAACAATACTAAAGACATCAAAACTAATGAAATAACATATGGAATTGTGTGGTAACATAATTTACTATCAGACAGTAAATAATAAAAATACAGTAAATAGCCCTATTCCATCCACAACTGTAGTAATCCATATTATGTCAAAAACTGCTCAACTAAGTAAAGAGAAACAACAGTCCATCATTACTTTAAGACATGAAGTGACTTTTAATTAATAAAAACAAAGAAAAAACATTGAATTAGAAGGTGTGTCGTTGTTTGACTGGTACTGTATATGAGTTTACTCTTGTGGGAGTTTATGAACTTGCTTTGGCTTCAGGGTGAGAACATTTAGCACACATAAAAACACAATTTACATCTTATTTCAAATCCCAACTTTTCATGTGACATAATTCAAGCAGTTATTCATTGTAAATCACCCGCAACATGTCCACTATTTCAAAATTATCTCATTGCACACGGAAATTAGTGCTCATTATTTTGGATTTTTGTAAATGTGGCCTCGGTGTTCAGGTAGGTCGTAATTACTGGGCCTAGCTGTGATTGTTTACAATGGAACATTTCTTCCGAAGAGTACGAATGGCAGCTTTGTCTAATTGCGGCGGATTCCTTCTGGCACCTGATTAATATGGATGAGGATGCGAATGGGACGATTTACGAAATTAAAGCAGTTTACAAGCGTGTAGAGTGAGCAACATCTGCACGACGAGTACGGAAAATCTGTCAGGGCAGCATGTTTTTCATTTCGGCTTCTGGATTGAGGAGGTAGAGGAAGTGTGTGTGTGTGTGTGTGTGTGTGTGTGTGTGTGTGTGTAATGGATTCAGGAGCTGCGGTCTGTGTATCTGACCTTCATAAAATTGTATGTTTACTGCCCTGTGTGTGTGTGTGTGTGTGTGTGTGTGACCTCAATTCAAACCCATCTGCTCAACACTGGTCTGTGCATCTGTGTGTATGAGTGAGAATGTGTGACAATATACTGATAGGATACTATCCCATGCTAAGAAAACTAAAATAATATGAATGCTATGCTATACCAGTTTAAAGACAAGCTAGCATGTGAAAATCAGAGAAACGTCTGCAGAAACGTCTTTATATGGCATTGAGTGTCAACTTATTTGAAGTTGTAGCAGATAGCCATAAGCTTGATCTGCCAAAAACAACAAGGTTGTACTGTTCTCAGATAATGAATTTGTTATCGTACCATGACGTGCTCATAGAATTCATATAATATGCAGTCTTGGCTCAAAGTTTGAGCCTTGGGCACCCAGTGAATTATACAGTCCTTGCATATTTTTCCATTCTTTAAAGCAGTGAATCTTAAAGTGAGGTCCATGAAGCATAGCCAGAAGGGCCGCCGTTTTTAAACCGTTTTGTTTTCGAGGATTACATCATATGATCAGGAGGTCTGCAACTCACCATTATCAAAGTTACTATATTTATGATTGAGTTCTTATAGTTATTAGTCTGTTGGACTGCTCACTTGAATTGAATGGGTTTATTCCTAAATCAAAAAGAAAAAAAAAGACATGAACGATTATAAAATTGTCAAGTTGGAACAATAGTTTTGTTGGTGGTTTATTTCAGGAATCAAAACCTCTCTGGCACCAAAAAACAGCCTGAATATTTCATTAATGAACTTAATATTTTGAAAAAGTTGCCAAACAAGTATGTACTGATGAGAATTTATTTTACAGGAAAATGGGTCTCTGGCGACAAATATTTTGAGAGATCCGTGCTTTAAAACACCAACTATCAACTATGAAAACTACAGACATTCAGTACGTCTTGATCAGAATCTAGATAAGAAATCTTTTGAGATCAATTGGAAAGCAGCTGCCCTCCTGGTATCATTTTGAGGGCAGCATTGCATGTGTCCTTTTCAACACAAGCTATCCCATAATTCTGGTCACCAGACCTCATATCTATGAAAGTTTCACCAAACATTTTGTAGTTCGATAACTTTTATTTACTATTTTCGCTTTCTTTTGCATTTCATTATCAGAAGTTGTTCTCTAGGTAAAATTATCTAGCTAACATAATGAGCTTTCAGACTGTTTAACTTGCTCCCAGCTAACTTTTATTTATTAAATAGTAGACTGGTTGTGTTTTTAGGACTTGACATCTAGAGCACGTAGCCTGTCAAGGGTTGTTTTTAGTTAAATTGCAGTCTAGTGAGGCAGCTACATTCAGGATGCAGATATTAAGGTAACAGATTTCCACTAGAAATTGTTTCCAACCTTCCAGGGGTCTATTAGTCTGTATAACTTAGAAGCAAAAGGGTACTCTCAGGGTATTCCGAACCATAATTCCAGATGAATTCCAGTGTGAAGTGAATATCACTGCCATATTTGTACTTCGAGAAGAATTCAATTCAGTTCAATTTTATTTGTATAGCACTTTTAACAATCAACATTGTCACAAAGCATCTTTACAGGAAATACAGTTGCAGTAAGAAGTTTACATATACACATGAATTTCATCATGGACATGAATGTCATGGCAATGGTTTCTTTGAATTGGTGAAGAAAGATTGCACAATGTACATCTTTAATAGAAAAAAAAAACAAGAACAAGTTTGGTGCACAAGTTGTAATTTATTTTGGGTTTTCTGAAATCAGAAAAGAAGAATTCAAAGAAATCATCAAAAGCCAAATATTGCCATGACATTCATATCTGTCATGACATTCATGTCTGTGTATGTACACTTCTGACCACAACTGTATATAAATCATGTATAAATTCCAGATATATATATTTTAAATTACTAAATTTAAAGCAAACCAGAGGCAAAGGCGGCAAGGAAAAACTCCCTGAGAGGACATGAGGATGAAACCTTGATAGGACCCAGACTCAAAAGGGAACCCATGGTCATCTAGGAGACACATCTGGGGGATAGTGTGATTGTAAATAATTTCCCTTCTATAACTGTATACTACACTCCCCGGCCACTTTAATAGGAACTTGTTGTTGATTGTAAGATTCCTGTTC
>JAOTRR010000030.1:16891861-16907921 GCA_028570945.1 Gogo arcuatus
AATTTTACGACAGTGCCGAACTCACTTACGGTTTGTTTTCATTCACAACGTGATTTCTGTCACCCTTATCACGTCCAACCTGTTTTCTTTCGGTTTCATTTCTTTAAATTCATTTATACTTCAGGTTTTAGTGGATTAATCAGGATCGAACTTTATT
Source organism: Gogo arcuatus (assembly GCA_028570945.1). Taxonomy (NCBI): domain Eukaryota; kingdom Metazoa; phylum Chordata; class Actinopteri; order Siluriformes; family Anchariidae; genus Gogo; species Gogo arcuatus. The sequence continues at coordinate 16,892,019 of JAOTRR010000030.1, forward strand.
TCCTCCAGAAGCTTTGAATTCGGGTGAGACTAACTCCTACAGCTGCAGATCAGGTAACGGGTTATAATGTCACATGCACCATAACGGGGCACTGGATCGTTTTTGTTTATTGTTACAGTTAAAGTTAGATTTTTATTCAAAAATGATAAATCATTAAAGCATAATGATTATCATAACTGTACCTGCTTTTTGATAAACTTGTTAACCACGTTCCTTTCATTGAAGCAGTAAATACACAGTAATAAAAAGGGTTAGGGTTAGGGTCAGGACAAGTGAAAATCTTGCTGTTTGTCCGACTGGACGAGTGGATTAAAAAGTTAATGTCGAGCCCTGCACCAGGAAGTTGATCATTTTCCTATAAGAGCATGTCCCAGAGTGTTTTATTCCACTTGGATCACAGCAGTTTGCCAGAGATTACAATTTTTTATTACCACCAAAGGATGATAATTTTTTTGATCAGTTTATAGTTACATTTATTGTTATGGAACAATAATGACACATTAGTTTTTGTTATCCCTATAGAGCTGCACCTTCTGACCAATAAGAATTGAGAATTCAACAGCGCTGGCGTTTAAACATTGTTCATCAGTCACCTTTATTCCATAATTAAAATGAAATGATAACCACCTTAAGTTTGTTATTGTACTCAAAATCTATGACTGAATCCACAATTCTCTTTCAAGCCACACTGAGTGAATGGATTATAAAGAGACGAAGGAGTCGTTCAGTCGGGAATCTTCTCGGCTGCCGCGATGGAGGTTTTTGGCACAGAAAAACCCTCCTGCTTTTTGTGTCATCTTTTGTTATGCTAATGTAACGCTAGCTAGCTACAAGTAGTATACCTGATCACACCGCAGCAAATTCAGTCTGGCAGTTGTGTATTGACTTATCAAGTGTATGCGGCGTAATAAATGTGCTTCACTAGAGTAACATTATTAAATACATCCCTGAAGGAGTTGCACTGGAGTGGAGGTTGTTTTTAACCGACACACATTAAAGAAGGAGAAAGGCTTATGGCAAAGTGCATTCGTAAAAGGGATCTGGCCTCCATTTAAGAGGGAATGAAAGCATGAAATGAATGCACTGCTTTTAGGAACCAAATCGGAGACATTTTCGGAGTTTTTATTGAATGTTCAGTTTAAGGTGACTTACACTGCGGTATATTTATAATCAAATAAACCCAGACTGAATCCGTCAGCAGCCAAGTGATTCATATTTGCCTTTTACAGAAAAATGAACACAATATAAATTAGCTGCCAAAACAAACACCGCAAAAGCTCGTCGCTGAAAGTTAGCAGTCAAGCTAATTCTCCGAGAAAGCGAATGAATCAAAACAACTTCAAGAAAAACGGTTAGGGTTTTTAATAGTTCTCTAATTAGATCTTCTTATTGATCAATATATTGACACATAAGCTGGTTTTGTGCTTACAAATGAGTTTAACTTTGTCTCTGAGTAATTCAAAGTGTGCGAAGCGCATTTTAGAGTCAAGTTGGTGTTAAAGAATCGCTCTTTGGTGCGAAAGAAAGTGCATTCCTCTTCCTCACATCTATACATGAACAGTATGAATAAAGAGCTTCATGCTGTCACTCACCATCATGGTGTCCTTTCCTTAAGGCATGTTGAACCTTCAAAGGCCATTTTCGACAATACATTACTGTTTCTATAGTAACAGCTTGTTCACGGGGACGTGTATGGCAGGCACTCCACATAACCTACAAGTAAACAATAAACAGATTATTATAAAAAGAAGCGAGGAGGAAGAACGTTCTAGGCTTTTGTTAATGATGTGTTTGTTATGGATATGCGGTTCCACTGTACTAAATAAATTTACAGTGAGGGAAAATAAGCTTCTGTTATTTAATCTACTACTGTATAAGTGCATATACAGTATCTGCTTCAATTTTACACACATTGTTATTGGACACATAAATATGAACAAAAAGTACATATTGATTTAAATACAAACAAGGGAAAAACTATTCAGACAGCACTAGGCTTGCTCCAGTTACCAGTAAATTTGACATTTGAAACGGTACCGAATCACCATTTCACAGATTTCGGTAGTTAACATTACTGCGTTTTGACTTTTTTTTCACTATCCTTTGAAATGCGCTTTTAAGAGTTCGCTCTTTGGCCCACCCTTTAAGACAAAGCCAGCAGCTCCTGGGCGTGACGTAAGTCTAACACTAACAGTAGAAGAGCTCTCCCTCTGACCAGTGACCTGCCACACTGCTTCCAGTTATCTAGCTAAGTTTGGGAAGACGCTGTAGTTCCAGTAACTGCTGAACGAACTAGTGACATTAAATTGCTGACACTTGTCAAGATACAAGACTCTCTGAACGAGACACATACATCCCAATTTGTAGAAAGAATTCCAGGAATGGAAAGTGCGCATGATGATGATGACATAAATAAATTGAAATGATGAAAACTCTGATGGCGCTGAGGCTGCCGTTTGACTGCTTAGGCAACGTCCACATTAATACGGTTTAAAATGCATCACTTTCGGTACGTTTACACCTAGAGTCCACACGACCCCGGAGTTTTCAAGCCCCAAAAACAGAGATTTTTGGAAACGCTCCCAGACTCCGGGGTAGCGTTTTAGTGTAGACGGGCGAAAACGGAGACATTTGGAAACAATGACGCAGACACCCACGTTCTCTTCCTGATTGGGTCTCATCAGTCGTGACGTATCCTTCCCTGATTCGTCACGTTCCTATCACATGACCCTTTCACGTGACACGTGATGTGCGTTCCCAGGCGTGTTAGTGTTAGTATGGACGGAGATTATTTCTGATACGGAGCTAAAACGCTCATCTGGACGGAGATCGTTTTCATTTTAAAACTAAAACGTATTAGTGTGGACGTAGCCTACTTAGCAGTCTACTCCTTAATGAATTCATGAATGAATGAATAACGAGGCTATAGAAATAACCTTAGTCAGATGTTTGTAAATTTAGTCTACGTATAAATCCTTCTTTCTACACTGGTCACCCACAGACAAACGGAAACAGGAAGTCAGTGTTTTCACCCATTTAATGCAGTGTTTAAACAATACAACGTTTGATGGTTCATTAATTGCGTCAGTTTGTATGAAATATTTATTGTATTGGTACCGAACTAGTACCATTATTGTTCTACCATACCAGGGACCGTACCGAACCCAAAATGTTGGTATCGAACCAACCCTCGACACCACAAATTACCGACATTAGTACTTCATCGACAGCAGTCATTCAATTTTGGTGCATTCCTCTTCAATTCCCCAACGTTTTCAAGGCTCCTTCTGACTTGCAATTTCAAAATCCTCAATTCATTTTCAGTGGGATTCAAGTCATGAGATTGGTGAGGCCATTCAAGGCCAAAACGTTTATTCATGTTTCCATCGATGACATGTAATGCCCCAGGACCGTTTGTGCATCGTGATGCTCCCATCCCCGTGCTTCATTGTGGGCGTGGTGTTCAGCCTTTCTTTTTCCAGACATGACGAGCTGAATTTTTGCCAAAGAGCTCTATTTTTAAGAGCAGTTATTTTTCATAACCATATATTATTCCAAAAGAGTTGTGATTTGTCTGAAAGCTGTCCAACACACATCTCTGTGCCTCCTTTTTCACAGAGGTGTAGGAACGGAGCTGCTTGTAGTGCAGTACTGCTGTTCATTGCATAGTGCTCTCTGTGTCAGTGTTGTTCCTGCTGCTTTCAGGTCGTCCTGCGACTCTATTTGAGGGATTGCTGGCTTCTCTCGTGCTTTCCTTATCGTTAGTCTGAGAGTGTTGGAGTCTTGCATGGAACGTCTGTCCAGGGATGATTGGTTATGGTTTCACTGAACCGGTTATACGAACAAGTCTTTAATGACAGCTTAACTCTAAAGACAGGAAAGGAAGAGCCCGCTTAGCAAACATTGGACAGTAGTTAATCCTTTAGGTCATTTGTTTTATCATTTTTCACTTTTGTCTGTCTTTGTATAATTACTTGAACTCTTACAGGCACATCTTGTAGGAATATCTAACGTAACTAATTAATGAATCGTTTTCTTGACCTGCTATGAATTTCTTTTTAAAGCAGAATTTCCTGAATATTCATTATTTGAACTAGTTTTTATTTACTGAGCCTTTATCATGGCACAGTATTAGTAACACTGACTCCTTCCTCATAGTCACTTCTGTCAAAATCTGCTTTCTGCGTTGAAATGCTGTCTGCTCTGATGCCATCCTGCTCGATGTACACCAGCCACGGCTTCACTGTGCTTTTGTGACAGAACCTGACTGGTACGGCGTTTATTTTTCAGCCCCGCTTTCTTGCGAAGGCTGGCAAAATTTCCAGGGTGGTTTTGTTCATAACAAGCAGGTGGGAAATGTGCTGAGCGAAGCACTGACTAGTTGGAAAGAAGAAAATTCTTTAAAACCTTTAAATTCACAGGTGCTTGCTCACAGAGTCGTGTTGCGAGAACCTTTGGATTGGTGGATGATATGAAAGTGGGAAACTTAGCTGTATGGTTACCTGGATTTCAGTTTGTCGTCTTGTAGTATGAGGAACAAATGGTTTTCCTGTAACAGCACGACCCATGTGTGTTATCCCTTATTTTTTCACAGTTTGTAATGATATATCTATAAAACTCCTCTCCTGTTTCTTGACATATTGTTTTCCTTTAAGTCCCGCCACCCATGGAGCAGGTGGGCGGAGTGAAAACCGAGATCTCCCCAAGTGGCCTGCTTTGACTGATGGTTCGTCCTGACAGATTGACAGATTGATTGAAAGAAGCTGGGCTCCGTCTTCCACTAGCTGAAGTGTTGCAAATGAGGGGTAACTGTCTGGAACGGGGGAAAGCAGCTCAACACATTTCAGTAAAAATAAAAAATGTTCAGCGTGGGCCTGGTGGATCAGGTGAGAGAGGACAGATATGGGAAGTACAAATACACCAGGCCCTCGCTTTACATTATTAGCTCGAGCACAGAAAGGATCATCTGCTTTCTCAACCACGTTTAGCGTTCAGAGAAAAGGTCAGGTGTCATGTTTCAGATTATTGATTGCAGAAAATGGCTCTAATAATAGCATTTCCTTTTGAGTGCCTATCTATTTCCAAATAGTTGACCGCTTCTTTTTTCCAATTTCAGTTCCAGTTACGGATTTTACGACACAGTACTGATACCGCATCGAATGGATTATCTCTAATCGCCAGGGCGATGGATGTTTGCTTTACGTGCGCATCAAAACTTTCCGATTCTCATTAAATGGGTGTGTAACGTATCACTTGTAAGAAGGATACAGGAGATAAAGGCGGAATTATGAACTCAAAGAGCATCATTTAAAACTCGCACCTGCTCTGGAGTCCATTCGGAAGCTTCGGTGAGTGGTGCTCGGATTTATCCCCTCCATTGCACCAGTTTCATCCGACAAGCCAGAGCTCAGAGCTTTCGCAGAAGCACGTCTGCAATTGCACGGAAGCTTCCAGAAGAAACTGATGAGCATCCTATCAGCCAGAAGACTGAGTGAGAACCTAAAACCCATTACGGCTGTCCATCAGGCCTTCGGGAAGCCGTTTATAAGATCAGAGGGATCAATCTGAGCAAAAAAAAAAAAAAGTTACCTTTTTTGATATCTTTTCTTTCTTTTTCTAAATCCCAAGATTCCCAGTGAGCCCCTCGAAATTCACTGTCAGGTTCACATGAACGCCGTAAGCATCACTTCACAGACCAGACTGAGTTCTGCCTTTTGTAAAAAGGTTGCTCATTACAGCCCATCGGCCAGGTCTTTTACCAGCAGCCCGCCTTTCTGAAAGCCGGCGGAATAAATTGCCCCCAGTGCTCAGGCCGTGAAGTGAGTTTGCTTTAAACAAGTCCGGATTGAGGGTAATTGCTTTTTCCGTTTAGGTAGTTTTGGACAGTGCTGTGTACGGCTTTGCTGTATATCAGTGTCTGAAAGCTGCAATGTGTTTCCATTCATTTGCCAAGTGGATTTTAATCACACAGCGAATTTGGCAGAGATGTCATTACTTTTTATTGTGCAATAAAACCTCATCCAAACGGACACCCAAAAGCCAGAGGCCACCACCGAGCGCTGCTTTTGGAATTGAAAGACAACATTTTTAGTCAAATTTCTCCAAAAGCAAACAAACTAACAAGGGTTAGTCAAATCATATCGATTCATTTTTTGCCCATTTAAATAAAAATTGCATATTGCTTTGCATTTCATTACATTACAGGTATTTAGCAGACACTCTTATCCAGAGCAACGCACAACAAGACCCTGACATGCCCACAGCAGTGGGCAGCCTGGGGAGCAGTTGGGGGACAGGTGCCTTGCTCAAGGGCACTTCAGCCATTCCTGCTGGTCCAGGGAATAGAACCAGCAACCTTTTGGTCCCAAAACCGCTTCTCTAACCTTTAGACCATGGTGTCCCATTTCATTGTATAATCACTGCCAAGAACGAACAGCAGGCTAACAGCATCACTGCTATTCTGTCTGTGCTTCATTACTACTGATAAACTTCAGCAAGCAGCACTGATAAACTTGAACAAACAGATCCTCTCTGTCATGCTGCCGTGTAGCTGGGCTAGCTAGCTATCTACATTATAGGATAACTGGAAAGTTTATTGCTAACATTAGCAAAGTTAGCTGATCTCGACTAACTAGGTTATAGAATAGAGGGTGTATCCATGAGAGAAATCTATTAGGAAAGCAAATTGTTTTTGCTAATTAAAGTAGAATCAGCAGTTCAAGGGAAGGTACATAAGGATAAGTCTTATCAACTTTGTTGAAGTACAGTTTATTCTCTTTTCACCTCTAGTTATGTTTGCGTTAATCGTCCCAGACAGAAAAATCACATGACTGAAACATTAGGATAGGCAACGAAAATGACGTTCCAAAATGTACAAAGCATAATAATGTCTCAGAGCAGTTTTCCACGTCCTGTTAAATCCCCTATATTTACCAAAGCACGGTGCTTTTTTTCCCCTGCAATTCTAATTCCTGCAGGATTAAACTCCATTCTTCACCCACATCAGAGGACCAGGCAAGTGGAAAGTTTAAGATTCGGCTTGCGTACGTGTGTGAAGCTTCTCAAGGCTTCCCTCAGCTAAGTTGCCTTTGAAGCCCACGTTTAGTGAGCGCTTGCTGCTTATTTCTCCTTGAACAAATATCTCAGCCTCGGTGACGCTCGGACTTCCTGAAGTGACTGCCCCCTTAGGGGAGGTCCTGCAGATAGTTTGATGTGCTGTGCGCGTTTCTCTTCTTTTTAATCACCTCCACACACACTTTGTAATTCTGGTTTGTGATACAGAACTTCTTTCCGTTTTTCTTTTTGTCCTTGATTATGTGCTGCGTGGGAGGACGTGGGCTTGTTAAATTATTTCAAAGTAAGAAAAGGAGTTAGGAGTGCATTAAGTGTGGTGGATGCAGTTGTATGTATTTAAATACAGTATAAACACTCGGGTGCTAGTTTATTTGATACTCCTGCCTTGTAGAGACACTCGCAGGTGTTTAAGTTTGCTTATATTGGACACACGTGAACGAACGTCATGAGAATAGCCTTCTATTCTCAATTCCCACTACAAGGCAAATCATATGTCTTTGTTGTAATACGTTATGGTTTTTATAGTAACAAAGGGGGTTGTATGGTAGGTCCCTGTGCTCCTGTGCATTTGAATTTGGACACTACATAGCCATAAGTATGTAGACACCCTGCTATATCTGCCCCGGTCAACTGTAAATACTATTATTGCGAAATGAAAGCGTCGAGGAGCAACAACATCTAAGCTATGAAGCAGGAGACCATGCAAAATCAGAGCGGGACAACAGAGTGCTACGGTGGAGTGAGTGGAGTTGTGTAAAGCACACCACCACTGGACTCTGGAGCAGTGGAAACATTTGAGTGCTGCATCATGCTTCATTATCTGGAGTCTGGTGGAGAACGCTACCTGCCAGAATGCAGAGTGCTAACAGTATAATTAAGCTGACCTCTACCCCACTGAACACCTTTGGAATGAACTGGAGCATCGATTGCATGCCACGTCTTCTTGTCCAGCATCAGTGCCTGACCACACTAAGACTGAACCTTGAGACTGAATGGGCTCAAATTCCCTCAGACACACTCAGAAATCTTGTCGAAATCTCTAGATCAATGTCTGTGGTTTCGGAATGAGATGGCCAAAAAGCTCATATAGGTGTGATAGCCAGGTGTCCACATACTTTTGGCTATATAGTGTGCCTATGTATGTGTTTCAGGCAAGCATGGCATCTCTGCATTTCCCACTAGAGCCGAGTGAAAAAGCCGCAGTTCTTCCAGCCTCCTCTAATGGCCCTAAACAAATAGGCTAATAAGAGGGAACCCTGTCTTACCTCCGAAAACCGATTATCCATAGCTAATTAGCACATGTTTAATGAACAAAGAAATTAGGCCACGTCAAGTATGGATCTGTGTTTATGCTAATTTGCAAGGCAGTTATGCGAACAATGTGCATTAGGCAGACAAATAAAAAGGTGGAGGGGAATGTATTGAAATAATCTAAAGAAAGAGACATAGAGGGAATGGACCAGGGAAACAGTGAGTGGGTGAGAGAGAGAGCGAGGGGAACAAAAAATAAATCAGTGTTGCATGACATGTTTGGTGGTAGGGAGTTGGCTATTTACAGTGTTGGCATGCTCACCCTCTGGCCATGGCACTGGTCAAACACAAGCCCTCAGTCAGAACATGTCTCCTGAACTGGCCGGTGGACCGTGTAGTGGCAGCCATATTGGATTTGTGCTTTCCAGCAGAAACGGAACAGCTGCGGCACTGCATACGTGTAAATGCAACACACGCGCACACACAGCAGCTATTTCTCTGCAGTAATGGCCTGCTGGGCCCTGGCACTGCCCCTCTCACTCCCTGTTTTAAAACCCTTTCATTCCTGCAGAAGGTGGGTGGATTATGTGAGTAGCAGGAAATTACAGCTCTTGAATGGTAATGCTGTTTTGAATTGTTGGGATGGGAAAAGAGGGGGAAAAAACCAACAAGTGGAGATGGTGTTGTGCACAGTGCTGTTTGTACCTTGAGGCTTCATGTTTCCGTCCACTCCATGAAAGTTATTTGTTAGGGGGAAAAAAAAAAAGTTATATAGTTGATTTCAGTCTAGCTTTCACTAGACAAGCTGCCACTTTTTCCATTAAAGCTGACCAAGAACTGCCTACTTTCACAGGAAGAGCCTGATAGGATATAACTGAGAGCCAACCAATCACAGACCTTTCCCTGAAGTCTGTCAGCAAGCATGTGAGATTTACTCACCGCTAACAAATCACCAAAGAAGTTCAATTTTACAGCCAATCAGATCACAACCTTTTGAGATGCTGAAGCTCATGGCCAGAAAACTGTACAAACAGTCCGTGGCTCATCTCGTTAGGGGAGGGGGGGATCTGAGGCTGAGATTAGGAACAAGATTATGGAGAGAGAACAAGATTATGTAGGAAATCCAAAGAAATCAGTCTCACACTACGCTCCAATATGTATTAGTTAGGATTGTTCTTTAGCATTAAGAATAAGTGTGCATTTCCTGTCTTGTGATTTATACGTTGTACTTGCATGCTCGACTTGCTGTATGAAAATATCGTGGTGTTCGTGCAATAAGGTCTGATTTTCACACAACGCGATGCAGTGCTGTGGCTGAGTAAGACGAATAGCTTTTCATGAACACTTGAACGCTTAGCTGATTCTTTCCGCTGATCTGTCGGAACGTCGGTCCAGCTGTCGGCACCTGACGCTTTCATTGGGGAAGAAGCACAAGGCTTGTCAGAGCCATCAAATTAAATCGACATTAGAATTTCTGCACTGATCTGCACATGCTGTTGCATTGGAGTCATAATTACGCCTATTAATCAATACCCAGAAAATGTGTCACGTTTTTATTAAAGTGGGCGAGTGAATATTCTTGCTGATAAGACGAGGACTCTTTTGCATTTTCGTTTGTTGATTAGCATATAATAATTAGTCACGGTCCATTGGCCTGCTTGATAGATTCATTAGAAGCGAGGCATGCTGGAAGGCCATTAAGTGGCTGAAAGTTAAGCAACCGTCACTTTCAGCAGCAGCATCTCAATAACGTTTATAACCTCATCAGTCATATGTAGGATTTTACCATTAAACTTATCCGATTCGATCTCATTTTGGAAAAAAAAGGGTAAATTTTAATGGTTCTGCCTGTAGCGTATAATTTATTGCGCATTCTCATTTTTACTCTCAGTATATTGAAATGAGATGTGACACAAATGAAACAGGAAGCCACTCGATATGTACGCCCATGACAAGTCGTTTAGAGATTTTCGATGATTGATATAACTCCAATCCCTAAGAAAGGAGCCGTTTCTCTCTCCCTCTTTTTCCCCTAATAAGATGGTCAGCTCATGTCGATTTATGCATGCGGATCCTCCTGCTAACAAGATTGTGGTTTTATACGGTTGAATTATTGATACTGGCTTTGGAGTGACAGTTTACAGAGCAGGCCGTAAAACGTTGGTTTGTACAGATCTCTCTCAGGCTTCAGCACAGCCTCATTTAGCTAATTTGATTTACGCTACTTAATTTGTTCACAGAATTCAAGGCTGTGTTCTGACAGTACAGTTCAGCTGTTACAATGGCTTGATGTCTGGGATTTTTTTATTTCGGTAAAGTGGCAGAAACTGAAGTAGACAGGCAGTTAATTGATTTCCAGCTCTTTTTTTTTATAACTCATTTTCGCTTGGATCCGCTTTTTAACGCAGTGGACTGTTTTTCCAACTTTTCTTTTTGCATGAAAATTTAATGACAAATTGAGAAACAACATTGTCTCTCTAAATTATTCAAAACGTGTTCCAAAGTGTGTAATTTCCAATTAAGCTTCTCCAGACAAGGACTTGGACAAAAATAATTGAACCCATCATGCATTAAATAATTCATTGAGACCCTAGACATACAATTATGATATAATCAGAGGTGGCGGATGCATGAGGTTTAATACCTCGCTGCTTCTTTTTCCTCTGGTTTTAATGGAGGCATCTCATTTCTTGCCTGCGTCCCGAGCTCATAAGTCAGCGGAGAGATCGCTGCCAGCTAGCGCCACGCTATTTGTGTTTTATTTATGTATTTTCATCACGCTCCTGCGAGAGCTTGCAGCGTGGCAGCCCCCCAAGCTAAAACACCACCTCACCTTTGCTCCGAACAAGTAGATTTAGCTTGGCCTGCATCCCTCCTGACTTACAGTCCCTGTTTTTCATCAACCGCAGTCAGGAAAATGGTGCAAGAGGCCGCTCTTTTGAACCGGTATTTTTATGCCCGGGAGTCGTATTACATAAAGAGCTAGGGCTCGATTTGAGAAAAACCCTCGCAACAAAAGTGAATGTGCTGTAACACCGAGACACCAGCGCATGCTAAAACATTATAACCTTGCGGTAAGCAAATTGATAACTGGCCAGATAACGGACACTAATAATTTCGACATTAAGTAGACTACATAACAGGACAAAGGTTGCTCTGAAAACATGCTGAGTTTGAGTGCCGCTGTTTTAATGCTCGGCCTTGTAGAGAACTCCTGATCACACCCGAACAGGCCGCAGCTAATTACTTCTCTAAAGGCGCACTTCTGTGTTTAACACAAGCTTTCAGAGGAATCTGTGTCAAAGCTTTTGAAGAGGCACACAATAACGAGAAACACGATACCGATGTCAGTGCCATTGTAAAGTAATGTGCTGGCTCTCGCTTATCTTTTAATGGAAATCATTAAAATGAAAAGTCAAACTTGGGCTTGTAAATGACCAGAGGAGCTGCGTTTGTCATGCAGCGGGTATTGGTTGGTTTTTTTTTTTTTTTTTTTTTTTTTTTTTTTATAAGTAAGTGTTTAGCGCTTGTGAAAAAATATGATGTCTAGCGAAATATTTCTAGCTAGCAAATTACAGCTACTCTCCTGTCAGGAAAATTTACATCAGCTGAAGTTAATGCAACTCGGAGTTTTAAATACTTTTAGCACTTGTATATAAGAACCAGGTAACTGTTATACAGCAGTCAACTATCAGTAACGAGCAAAACAAGCTTCCTGTCATATTGTTGTACACTAAATTAAACAACTAGAATTTTTAAATAGTGTTAGCACTTGTGAAAGACCAAGTTGTCTAACATGTGTAGCAAATGATTTCTAGCTAGAAAGTGACACGTTTCTTATGTAAATGTAAGATACATAAGCTAAATATTATTTCTAGCTAGCAAATTACAAATACTTCCTCTCAGATTCCCGTACACCAGCTAAATTTCATCCAAGTAGGATTTTGAATAGTGTTAATACCAAAGACAGAGGACTAATGGAGATAGCTAAACATTTCTAGCTGGGAAATTCAGTACTTCCTGTCAGGTTGCCTTACACCAGCTAAAATGAATACAGTTCTTTTTCTTTTTTTTTAAAGCATGTTAGAGCTTGTATAAACGAGTAAGCTAATTAATGTACCAAGCCTGACTGTTGCTGGCTAAAAGATGACACGTGCTTCTTTTTAGATTGCTTTCTCATAGTCTGCAAACACGGGTATTGCTAAATAACAGATTCCTCTGGTTGGAGCCGAGTGGGATTTTGAAGTATCCCTGAAAATTTATTTGCACGTCGAATATGGCAGTATATCGTATAGATTGTCTAACTGCGCTAGTGACATTAGTGAAGCTTTTGTTTGTGTACCTGCTTTTCCTGATTCTGCTTATTTGTTTGCTGGGAGTCCTGTCTTGTCTAGCCTAGCATCGCGTAGCCTAGCCTACTTAAACCTGCCTTTGGTTCGCCTGATACTATGCCTGTCTATTGACTTGTGTGGGTTTTTTTTTGTTTTGTTTTTTAAATAAATTCGCTTCAAGTGCATCTAAAGCCTGTCGGTGCCCACCAACAATCATCACCAAATGCATTATTTATATTGTAATATATTCTTAAATATACTTCACTATATATTTAGTATAATTTGCATAGACTTTCAAATACAACCTATTGCTTTTACATATGGGATATACCAAAGGAAGAGGCATATTCCGTATGGTTTATACCGGACAAAGGGGGGTATTCCATGATGGACATGTTAAATAAAGGGGGATATTCTGTATCAGGTATCCCAGTAACAATATTGGATATTCCATGAAAGATATGCCAGAGGAAACTGCAAGCTGGCCTAGTGGTTCACGTGTCCACCTCTCGACCAGGAGATCACAACTTCTGCTCGCGGTCAGGTCATACCAAAGACCATTATAACAATGGTACCTAATGCCATCTGGGAAGGCACGCTGCAAGACAGACATGAGTAGGCAGTCAAACTCTCGCGGTTACCAGAGGATTGTAACCCCCACTGTAACCCTAGCTCCGTAACAGGCGAGAGGCTGAGGGCTATAGAAACGGAGATTGGCGCTGCCTAATGCGCCTTAAGGGCCTGGTTAGTACTGGCACAGGAGACTGCCTGGGAAGACCAGGTCCTGGCACGGGAGGAGTTTTTTCCTTTGATACCAAAGGAAGGGGCAAATACCATATGGTACATGCAAAACGAATACGAAAACCATATGGTATATTATAAGCAACTAATGGCGATATTCCATGTAGGATATACCGAATGACAGAAGGTGATTTTTCTATATGGGATATGCCAAAAGAAACGAGGTACTCCACATGGAACATAACAAATGAAGGGGGATATTCCATATGGAATATATCATAACAATGAAGAGTGATATTCCATATGAGACATACCAAATGGAATGGGATATACCAAATGATGTAGGGTGATATTCCATATGAGACATACCAAAAGAAGGGAGATGCTCCATATGGGATATGTCAAATCATGAAGGGTGATATAGGATACACCAAATGACAATTTGATATGGGTTATACCAAACAACGGAGGATATTCCAAAAGGGTTATATCAACTGCAAGGGGATATTCCATATCAGATGTCCCAAATGGCAAGAGTGATATTCCATGTAAGATATACCAAACCAGGAAGGATATTCCATGGGGGATATACCAGATGAAGGGTTATATTCCGTATGGGATATACCAAATGGCAAAGGGTGATATTCCATGTAAGATATACCAAACCAAGAAGGATACTCCATGGGGGATATACCAGAAGAAATGGGGCAAGATTCAGCAGGCAAAACAAACTGTCCCCTTTTTTCCTACAGATTTACTTGATACAGTATTCATTAGTTCAGAAGCATTCATTGACACCCACTTTGAACTACATGTCGTTTTTAATTTTCTTGCTAAACAGTTGATTGATTATATTTTATCACTTCCTGTTTTGTCAGATATCTTTGCTTCATTTACGGCACTAAAGTCTGTCCTCCATTAGTTATTTCATTAATCAGTCCTGTTTCCCAGGCTTTAATGTGCTAATCTTTTTTTTATTTTTTATTTTTTATTTTTTTACTCAAATCATGTACTTCTAGTTGTTTATTAGCCTTATTCTGCTAATTGTCATTGATAAAGTGTGTTCAGTTTTTGTTCCTAACATGTATTCTGGCTTGAGCTGGACCTCGATTCTGTAATTTAATTTAATACAGTTGCATGGTAATAATATACTGCATGCAGAACATCTCTATCCTTTACCTGTACTGCAATAACAAATGTCTGTGAGTGGGAAAAGCAAAGCTGAGGCATTGTTATACACTGCATTAACTCTGGGTATAGTGAATAGCAGAGGAAAAAAATACATATGGAAGTATATCAACATCATTGAACTTTCATGCTCTTTTGCAATTCATGGCTCTCTCACGGAGGATGTGGGTGACGATGGAGCTAGTCTGACGAGCCTAATGAATTTTTATTGCTTAGGGCCATAAGGCAAAGGCAAAAGGCTCTGCCTTCGCTCGGATTTCTCCACCTGTCTGAAAAGAGCTCTGCTGCTCTCTTCTGAATTCTTCCTCCAATGCTCTTTGACTTTTATGTGGATGCAGAAAAAGCTGTAATAACTGATCAGAGCAAAGCCTGTGTTAGTGCTTTGAAATGATATGGCCGTGCTGTTCCTTTCTGATAAACGTGTTGACAGATAATAAAATGAAATGGGTTTTTGAAATGTCCACTAGACCAATATATGAGGCTTAGCTGCATTCTCTGATCTAGAAATACTCCAGTGATCAGAA
The DNA here is from genome assembly GCA_028570945.1 of Gogo arcuatus. Lineage (NCBI taxonomy): Eukaryota > Metazoa > Chordata > Actinopteri > Siluriformes > Anchariidae > Gogo > Gogo arcuatus. Next base: position 16,907,128 of record JAOTRR010000030.1, read on the forward strand.
ACCTGGGTTGTGTTTTTTTTTTCTTACAGTCGTGAGTAGCAAGTCATGAGCAATTCTTCTGCCTCGCCACATTCCCATATGCCTGAAAAACTCACAAAAATGTGACACCCTGCATGTACAAAGCGTCTCACCGCATATTGTATGGATATGAAGCAGAATAATTTGCGGTCAGCTCACTGAAGTGGCTCTAAGCTGGACGATAGACACATTATATTTGTCATTTTCTACGGTCCTCTAGGGCTCGTTTCGGGGCCTTTACTGATCCATGACATATTCTCCCTGATTGACCAGCTGCTCGGACATCGAAAGCAATGAATAACTAATGAAGCTGGGAACCTGATTTGCCATGGGGGAAAAAAACAACATACAAGCGTTTCTTCCCCGCTGTTAGATGATGTTTTGGAACAGTGGAATGCTGGTGCATGTCAGTGAGATTCCACCCTTTGCTGGAGTGACTTTTAACCAGAGGTGTGTCGTTTTAAAGCAGAGGGCACCTTTGGCTCGGAAGAAAAAAAAACAAACTGAAAAGAAAAGATCCCCGGAAGAGAGAGAGTGGATAGCTAATTTGTATGCATTATCTGCATAATGGGGATTTATGTTCCAAGCCTCTTCCTGATTGCAGAAGGAAAACAGTTTTCATTTCCTGCTAGGTATTTAGAAGAACGTGATAGAATAGGCATGGCTCCGGCAAGCCATAGCTTATGTGGATAAATGAACGTACTGCTCTGAATTACTTTTTTCAACACAGATTCACTCCAGTGTAAAACGTGATGCGCATGTGCACTTTTTATATA
>JAOTRR010000030.1:16972809-16985621 GCA_028570945.1 Gogo arcuatus
GTCTGTCTGTCTGTCTGTCTGTCTGTCTGTCTGTCTGTCTGTCTGTCTGTCTGTTATTTTGTAATATGTACACTAGTACACACATTTGTAGTGTCTTGCTGATTTTTCTTTTCATTTATTAAAATCAATTTTATAACTTATGTTGCTTCGTTAGAAGGAACTTTGATAGTGTAAGACTTCGTGAAGCAATTTCAGCCATAATTAGGTGAAGAACAACAATCGCTGGTATCATAAACTTTGTCTGATTTAGAATAAAGATATTTCGATTCGAAAGAGTCGACTCATGAGCCAAATGAACTGACTCACTGAAAAGAGCCAGAATTCCCATCGCTACTGTTGCTCGATCCTAAAGTGTATTGAACTGTGGGTAGTAAAGATTGTAAAGATTCAGATCCTGTCTCTCTCTGTCAGGTGGAGTGGTTAAAGAACGATGAGCTGGTGAGTTCGCTTGACGACGACAACATTGACACTCGAGCTGACCACAACCTGATCATTAACGAAGCGCGACTCTCCGACTCGGGGAACTACACCTGCCTGGCCAGCAACATCGTTGCCAAGAGACGCAGTGCCACGGCAACTGTGGTCGTCTTTGGTGAGACACACACACGTGCGCACACACAAGAACCACACGTCCATGTGGCAGTGATGCCATGTACCTCTGTTTTCTGTTTCCATTGTCGATACTGATTTCAGCTAATGGTGTTCATCTGCTCGCATGATTGTACGTCATCCATTAACTTTCCTACTAGCCAAGATACCACCGGGAGTGTTTTCAGTGTCGATAGGGCTAACTGCCAGCATTCTTGTTTATCCTGCAGCATTGTGTCTAAAGTGTAGGAATGTACAATTTTGATCTCTCAGGGAGGCTTTTCCCCCAAGAGTAACTGAGCATGAAGCTGGGAATTGAGCCTGTGTGTGGAGGGTGTTAGCGCTGAAACAAAGTGCTCTCACACTGTGATTTAATGTTTTCTAAGCATTTAATGCTACATTAAGGAAAAAAAACTTTAACTCATTTAATGGCAGTGTTGTTTTCTACTAAATGAAAGCCACTGGCTATTTAGCATTTAGTAGCAAACTGCTCTCCATTAGCATTTATCGTTAGGCATGTTAACGTTTTGGAGTGTAATATTTATGTTAACGAGAAATCCCCGAATCCATCAGTGTGTTGACTCAGAACTGAGAAAGCTTGTGGAGGGACAAATGTTTATGGTTCTTCTCCATGAATGTGCCGTAATCTTAATCCTTAATGCTATAGCCCAGAGAGTCAATTCCAGCGCAGCATTAAAAATCAATACATCTTTATAAACATGGAGGCGTGAAGCTGCTCCGTCTTAATCCCATTTAAACACTTACCATGTGCTCATCCATCACTCACACAGTCCCTAAACTACGCTCAGACACCACCGCGAGCACAGAGACCAGCGCCAGGACCGTGTGTGTGTGTGTGTGTGTGTGTGTGTGTGTGTGTGTGAGAGAGAGAGAGAGAGAGAGAGATCAGATGAAGCTCCACATCTGAAGCTCTTCTGTTCTTCTTTAGTGGAACAGCCCTAACATCACAAACCTGTCTGTCTTTCTGTTTGTCTGTCTATCCCCACTGTCTTACTGTCAGTCTGTCTTGCTATCTTTCAGGCTGCCGTCCTGTCTAATTTCTATCCATCTGTCTGCCTCTCTGTCTCTATCGCCTTGTCTGTCTGTCTTTCTGTAAGTCTCTTTATTACCCTGTTTGTCTGTCTTTTCGTTCCTTTGTCTGTCTTTCTGTCTGCCTGTTTTTCTGTCTGTCGATCTATCTATCCATATTCTGTGTATTGTATGTGTCCCTACCTGTCTGTCTCTCTGTTTATCAAGCTGTCTGTCTGTGTAGTTTGAACCTGTCATGTTTATTGCTATACAGTGTACAGTTACGGTGTTAAGGCGCTGCTGGTTGTCATGCGCTGGCATGTGCTGTGTCCTGTTCTGCTTTATCCCTCATCAGCAGCTGATATATTCTCTCTCTCTCTCTCTCTCTCTCTCTCTCTCTACCCCCTCCCTGTAGTGAACGGAGGCTGGTCTTTGTGGACAGAGTGGTCTCAGTGCAGCGTGGATTGTGGGAGAGGAGTACAGAAGCGCTCTCGGACCTGCACTAACCCGGCTCCGCTGAACGGAGGAGCGTTCTGCGAGGGCATGTCTGTACAGAAGAGCACCTGTACCGCACTCTGTCCCGGTCAGTGCTCCTCTACACCTTTACCTACACACTCCTATAAACCCTAACTCTAACCATCCGTCACTCGTTCATCCCTCACAGCCGTGTTTCAGACTCCAGGCTGTGAGATCACACCAGATGTGTTTCAGGAGAAGTCGAGAAAAGGAAATGTTTTATTTAAACACAGTTAAGTGTAAAAGGAAGAGAAGAAGCAACGTGTCACCAAACACACAGACACAGTGAAAGGAAACACAACCTGCCACCTCAGGATCTTTACACCAACATTTCCACCTCTAATTTTGGAAACTATAATCTGTCACCTATCTGTCTGTGCATCTGTAGCTTGGCTGATGTTGATTTAAACTCGGACAGCTTTAGACAGTTCGTTTCGACAGCATGCACCATACAGGGATTGATTCCTCCAGATAAGAATAGAATTAGTGGTGAATTGACAGCTAGCTTGCTATAATGACTCTGTCCTGCACTTTATCCTAGAGGACAGAGGAAGGAAGCTGTGCCGTCTAGTAGACTGTCTGCATCTGCTCATGTTCTGTCCCCGTTTTCACTCAAATGAATTAGTTTTTGGGTCCCTTTGAGCGCCAGTGGATGCGGCCGTGACCCACTTCTCAGCGTTATTTTAATAATCACCTCGCTCTCCAAGCTGCGCCAGGCAATAACCTGGTGATTTAATTGCCTCGGCTCCTTCTCTCTGGGAAAGCAGCTTAAAACTCATATTTAAATACGAGCTGCTTCATCACGCTGCACTCATTTGAATTATTACCCGCTAAAAAAGTGAAGGTAATTTTTAAAGCATGCCAGAGCGCTTTATTTTATCGACGCCTTTCCAAATGAAGTTGTTTAACCCCAGACTCCTTAAGTTAAGATGATTACAGCGATCATAGCTCGTTCTAGGAAGAGCTGCTGTTGTTTTCCTAATTGTTCACTAAGAGTCACGTTCTGCGAGAGTTCCATTCGCACTGTTCATTCTTCAAAACGACTTTGCACGACAGTGGCTTGTTTTCTTCTGCAGAAAGTATTTTCAAAGCGTTTCCATCGATCATCTCCGCCTTCTGCGTAAAACAGACGTGATGTATGAATCGCCCGCAACATCTGGATCGCTATAAACATTTGTCTTTTTTGTGTTGTCTTTGACTAAGCGCCATGTTGGCGGTTCCAAAAACCCGAAAGCCAGATCAATCAGTATGTCGCTGGCTCTTTATTCTCATTCCGTTTTGCTTTATTGACCATGTTGTGAACGAGAGAGGCTTATAAATCAGATACGAATTTTTAGCACAGATGAAATTTCCAGCCCAGCTAAAATTCGGCTCTGGGTCTGGGTCCCAAGACAGTGATTTCATAAACAGCCCAGTGCTGTTTAGAATTCATCAGACACATTAGCGAGACATGTTACGTCGGGCGAGCAACATACAGCACCTGCTCTTAACACCTGAAACCTGTGCCACATTAGCACTAACACACAAACATCATTTGCATTTAGATGAGCAGAGAAGGAGCCTCGCTCGGCCATGGAGAGCTTTAAGAACTCTCAATGTAATAACCACGAAATTGTTTCCTCTAGGGTGCTCGTAAGCGTGATGTTTCTTGACATGTGGCGAAGTCAGATTGGCTAATTTACACACAACGCTCTCCCCAGTGAAATCACACACATGATGAATGGAGATTAAAACATTCACAAGCTTCTTGTTTGGGAGAACTGGCCTGCTGGGAAAATTAAGGGTTTCCATTAGTTCACATTTGTTTGTTGGTTGAGTCTCAAACAGACCAAGTGAAATAGATTTGATGAAAGTGACAGGAGGGACGAGTGAGATCAGCCTGGTGATTGGTGAATCTTACCAAAGATTAGCCCCGCCCACTTTACATTGAAAGGAAGCTAACGTTATCTACATCAGATTTGTGTATACTATAAGCTGGTCTTAACCCGTGTGTCCGCAGTGGACGGAGGATGGGACGAGTGGAGCGAGTGGACAGTGTGTAGCGTCCAGTGCGAGAGGCAGAGATGGAGGGAGTGTACCGCTCCGGCTCCTCGCAACCGCGGAAGAGCCTGTGAGGGCAAAGGTCATGACGTGGAGAACTGTACCGGTGACCTGTGCACTCAAGGTAAAGCCTATTTAGAGTTCATCACCATCACTGTATGTTTCATCAACTAATCTTCATTGCTCTGTTTTCCATCATCATCTTCACCATGCCATAGCATGATGTTTTAGGTGCAGTTCTTATACCTTATCCTCCTGTACAGTGGCATATGCTATTAAACCCTGCCATCATGCTCTCATAATTCTGCAAAAATGAATGCTGACCAATGGCAGCCATTTTGGGTTGTTTATCTGTTATACCATCGGTATATACATTCATATTAATTCAACAGGCTTGTAGTTAGAGTGAAATAAAGGCTAATTCCAAAAAGCACAGGGTTTTTTTTTTGTTTTTTTTGTTTTGTTTTTTTAACGAATCAAGGCTAAGTATCGTAGCTATTGAGTAAGTAGCTTAAGTAGCTGTTGTCTCACTCCACGCCTTCTCGGTGAGGTTTGTTCTGCGGTCCTCCTTCTGTGGGCTGAAGCAAAGTGTCTCAGTGCCATCTGTCAGTGCATCCCGACTGTAATGATGCCATGCATCGTTATCTCCAGCTGATGTTGGCACAGCCAGCATTTGGACTTCACTGCATGATCTGAATCTCCGAGTGCCTTAGTTAAGTGAATCGGAGGTGCTCTCTAATTCTGTCTCTCTCTCTCTCTCTCTCTCTCTCTCTCTCTCTCTCTCTCTCTCTGTCTCTGTGTCTCTCTGCAGATGGGAAGATGCTACATGATGTTAAGCCTCAAAGTGAGTCTCATTTCTTCCATATTTCATATATCTGATTCATTTTTCCAGAATCAGTACCACACCTTTGGTGATATCTGCTTGGAAGAGAAGTGGTTCTGTTATAGCCTCAGTTGTTGGCTTGCTCATACAGCGCTTGAGAGAACTGGTCGTATATCATATGTATGGAATGTGATATTGAGTAATTCCCTCCCGTTGAAAAGCTGTCACTGAAATGAGTTTAAATATGACAGCGCAGGCTTAAGTTGCCCAGCCGCACCCTATTACAGAGCTTTAATCAGCTTATCCTTCACTCCGAATCGCTGAATGCACCTGCCCCGATAGCAGCTCGGATACCTGTGAGGCGAGAAAGGTTTGTTTTCCTCAGACGTCACTCTTCCGAAAGGAACCACACCGCGCCGGAGATCAGGATAATTGAGCATCAACGCTAAGCATCTGCACTCGCATCTGTCAAAATATGACGTTTGATTAATGTGGCGGAAGAAGAGAGAGATTCTCCGGATGAGCAAAATACCCACTGCTTTCAGGACACATCCTCCCATTCATCCATCCATCACATTTCATTTATCAGAGGTCTGTCAGTCATCAGAAACGGCCATTTCCCACAATCCCTGCCGCAATCAGTCTGCCGTTTCAAGTTCAGGTGGATTTGCAGTGTTCAGATTAGGCAGGATGACTGATGGGATATGGCATGTGAGCGCCAGCTATATTTAGCCGAGCTAATGGGAAGCAATTACTGCACATTAGCTCACTTAAGCAACCATAGCGTGTCTTCTTATGCTCCCCTGTATTTTGTGTTAACCCAACCAACCACCACTTAGCACGTTTTAAAACAAGTGTCAGCAACATGCTCCTTCGTCCGTCTCGAAATGTGGTTTGAAATCATTACTGAGTCCCGCACATAACACTCAGGTTGAAGCCAAGGTTAATTATGTTCTGTCCAGATTTTTTTTTTTTTAACATGAATCTTGAACAACATGTTCTCAGCTTAGTGTCTATAAACGGCTTGTGTTTTTATAAATTAAATTATAAAAATGAAAACCAAACGGGTGCCGTTAGTGACTGTCTCATACCCTCTGTCACCTTCTCACCTGCCATCCGGAAGCCTAGAAAGTTCAATTTCTATTAATGCTAATTAGACTGACATTCAGTGAGATGAAGATAAGATTCATCAGACAAGAAAACATCTCAGGACATGCTGCTATATGCAAATAATCAATGACAGAATAATCAATAATCAAAGACTCCTTGCAGTGAAATCCATTGCTAAGTAGTGAACACTATGCACACTGTGAGGGTTAAAGTTCGTTTTCATCTAGTCAGCCTGATGAATGTGGCCACTTAACTCCAAAGCAACATTACCTCATTAGGAAACTTTAAATACAGCAGGTTGAGCTTACAAGCAGTTATCCAGCGTCGCCCTCCCAGCACGGCTGATGCCCTTTTTCGTCCTCGGCAAGCTGGCAGAGTCCTCATGCTGCAGAGGTCAGCTGAACAGATGTAGCTTGGTGTGGGGTGCTGGCACACTGCGGCGTCTCTGATTAAAGTTGTGAGAGTCCTGGAATTTTGCACCTTCCCAGATCCCAGGCATGTGCCAAGCTCATCGTCATACGCTGCTAAACGCATGCATATTGCACCTGTTCCCATTTGCACAGGTGTCCAATGGATTTGCCGACTAATCATGAGCACTGGACGTGACAGCCATTTTTCAGCGATCATAATTGAACCATGACCCCTGTTAATGCTCACTTTTCTGTGCCAGACAATGCTTAACTCATTTTTTGGGAACTTCATCTTGGAACCCTTATTTGCACCCTTTGTTTTAATCAATGTTAATTTACAATCCTAGACTGTTATAAAGTTACAAATTACTTTTTTTTAAATGTAAAAGAAACCTGGCCAGATTTTTCTATCATAAATGCAATTATAGATTGGCTAGGTGAGTGACCAGCACGACACGACACTGCTTGGGTTTGCGTGAACTGAGACATTTCTTCATTAAACCATGTTATGCTTGCAAACTGTTACAGTTAGTTGACTAAATGAAATTATCTTTAGCTAGTTATTATAAACTACAGTATAAGCAAAGCATACAGTGTAATTCCATAGTCTAGGAGAACCATGGACTGTTACTATCTATCTGCCTAGTTAGCTCAGACCCTCACCCTCTGATGCACTAAATATTTCCAGTGCAGCTAAGATAACCTTCCCCATCTCTGTGGTCTTGCTCTTGCAGGTATGGATGGCTCCAACGAGGTGGCACTGTACTCAGGACTGGCAGCAGGAGCCATCGCCATCACTGTCCTCGTCATATCTGTGACGCTGTACCGCCGGAGCCAGAGCGAATACGGAGTCGATGTCATCGACTCGTCTGCCCTCGCTAGTGGATTCCAGTCCTTCAACTTCAAATCCACCAGACAAGGTGAGACAGGATAGACTGAATGATGGCTTAGATTGGTCAGCCCATTCATTTCTGTTCAGAGAGTATTTGATGGAGTAAAAAGTTCGAGGCAGTGGAAACAGATGTTAGCACTCCGCTGTGTGCATGTAATAGATTTATGAGATCATGCAGTGTTGTCCTTGGCCTGCTTGAACTAAAGGTCTGTGGAGTTGTTCTTACTGCATGATCAGATGCAGAACAGAGGCTCAGTGTTGACCCGTATGTCCTTGGTCTTTATAGATGCTTGTGACAGTTCTTTCTAGACCACACGTTCTCACCCAGATTCATCAGAGATGCATGCTGTGCTGAACATCGATTTCATTCCTTTTTTATGAGCAAGTCTATCATTCCTGCCTCGCAGTGCTCAGGCTGATCATGGTTACAGCGGGTTACTGAACATGCTGTGCTCATGGTCTGGAGAAGCAAACTTACCCCCTGTCTGCACACACAGCCCACCACCACCACCGTCCCACAAACCATGCAGAGGGAGGAGGGGATGTGGCCTCACTTGGGTATTTTCCCACAAGCCATCAGTCTTGTTTAACTAGCCCAGCTGCCCCAGCACCTCTGCTCATCATTCCGAGCACCGTAAATGATTCTTACCGGGTTACTATCAATCCCCTCAATATCACTCTCATGTATTACAACACTGTTTTTCCCATCACTGGACGATTGATAATTCCTGCCACTGTCATACCCTCCATTGGGGTAGTGTCATTCCCACCACTGGACCACAGACATTCCTATCTATTGGGCCTGTGTCATTTCTGCCTGTTGGCCCATTATTGTTTAAGCCCAATGTATGACTGCCTTTCAGACACCCTGAACTACTGGCATTCCTGCCTCCTGGGTTGTCATTCCTGCGTATTGTACAAATTGTTTAGGCCTATTGTATAACAGCCATTCCGGTTTATTTGTCGACTGTCATTCCTGACTATTGGTCTACAATAATTTCCATCTATTGGTCAACTATTAGGTGGCACGGTGGTGCAGTGGTTAGCACTGTTGCCTCATAGCAAGAAGGTTTGGGGTTCGACCCTCGCGGCTGACCAGGGCCTTTCTGTGTGGAGTTTGCATGTTCTCCCTGTGCCTGCATGGGTTTCCTCCGGGTGCTCCGGTTTCCTCCCACAGTCAAAAGACATGCAGATTAGGTCAATTGATTGGTTGTTTGTCTCTGTGTTAGACTGGTGACCTGCCCAGGGTATCCCCTGCCTCTTGTCCAATGTCAGCTGCGCTTGGCTTCAGCTTCCCCCCTGACGGATGGATGGACAGCTATCATTTCTGCCTGTTGGATGACTATCATTCCTGTCTGTCGTACCCGTCGTACACCTGTCTATCATTCCTGTCATCCCTACCTACGAGATTATGGTCATTCCCACCTATTGGACTTCACTCCTCCCTGCCTATTGGATGATGGTCATTGAAGCCTATTGCATGACTTTCATTCAAGCCTGTTGGAAAACAGTGATTCTTATGAATTGGACAATTGTCAGTCAAGCCTATTAGATGAAAGTCTTGCAATAAGCAGGTTTGACTATTGTATACTAGTGGACAGCAGTCATTCTGTCTAATAGACAGATCATGTCCTGCCTACAGGGCAACTATCATTTAAGCCTATTGATTGACAGTCATTCCTGCTTATTAGAAAACGATCATTCAGGCCTGCTTTCAGCCTATTGGATGAGTGTGAAACCTGCCTATTCAACAACTACAATTTAAAGTCTATTGTACAACTATCATATCAGCATATTGTATAGCTATGATTTAAGAGTATTGAATGACTATCATATAACATAATTGTCAGACCACTGTCATTCCATAACGTCATCCACACCATTTGAACTTTCCTGTATCTTCATATCAGTGAGCTTTTAGGACCAAACCTCACCTTGTTGAGTGCTGGACTAATAGATATAATAGGTCCAGTGTTCCGGAATAACAGTAGCTCGATACTTTGTGATGGTGTGATTATAAGTGTTGTAATATGCAGGAATAAAACAGCAGCTGCCAGAGCCATTCTCACTACTCTACCATAATCACTATCATTCTTTTCTCTCTAGTAGGCTACTGTTATTTTTAATGGCCTTGCACTTGCAGACATCCCGTCATTGACCTTCTCGGACCACACCACATCGATGGAGCGTGCATGTGGTTGTTTTTACTAACCTTGTGCTAGGTGAAGTGTGCTCGAGTGGTAAAAGCACACTGTTTTTCTCAGTAAACTATTTGGAGGAGGTATGATATTTATGTTTTTCTGCTTAATTTAGTTAAGCCCCAGGGTTTAGTGCTTGCACTATCCTTCAGATCTGTAAATTCACGTCAACATGTTAATTTGGTTATATATATATATATATGCAATTTCAGTTTTTCAGAATGCTTGGTCACTCAAACAGTTAAGATGAGCATTGCACCAACACTCCACACTGTGCCACAATGCCAGCCCGTGACATTTAATTTCAGTTTAATTACTTTATGCTTAAAAATATAGCTCATTGTTTCACATTAAGCAGCTCAGGTGATGATCATAAACATAATGTCCTCTTTCCTTCTCTATCATTCTTTCTCTCTCTCCTGTTCTCCTCCATCAGATGAAGGGATGAAACTTTAGACTTTCACCTAAACTGAATGAGTTTTAATCACAGCCCTAATTCCAGTCCATTTCCTCAACTCTGTCTTTACTTTCCCACCACATATAGCCCATCGGGAGCATTTTTTCCCCCCAAGTCTAAAGGAAAAATGTTATCCAAATTAATGGTAGATTTGTATACAAGTCAATTACTACTCTTAACAATACAGCTTATACAGAATGCACAACATGTTGGACCTTGAGGTGGAACAGCAGAAGACCACATAGCCTTCCACTTCCACCCAAGAACAAGAATCTGAGGCTAGACTGGGCACCAAACTGGACAGGTAAAGATTAGAGAAACCTGATCTGATGAATCTCAATTTCTGATATGCAGATGGTAGGGTTAGAATTTAGCATTAGCAGCACTGGCTGAGGCTGGTGGTGGTGCTGGTCCCATGCTGCGAGGAATGGTTTCTTGGTACATGCTGGGTCCCTTAATACAAATCAGTCATTGTTTGAATGCCACACCCTATTTGAGTATTGTTACTGACCACATGCATTCCTTCATGGCCATCAATTTACCCATCTTATGGTTACTTCCATCATGACAATGCACCATGTCACAAAGCACAATTCATCTCAAACTGGTTCCATGAACATGACAGTGAGTTTAGGGTACTTCAGTGGCCTCCCCAGTCGCCAGATCTGAATCCAATAGAGCACCTTTGGGATGTGGTAGAACATATCTGCAGCAACTGTGTGATGCAATCATCACAACATGGACCAGAATCTCAAAGGAATGTATCCAACACCTTGTGGAATCCGTGCCATGAAGAATTAAGGCTGTTCTCAGCACAAAGGGGGTCCTACCCAGTATTAGAACCGTATTCCCAATACAGTTATGCCATATTAGAAAGAGCACTGTGATTTGAATTCCAGCTACACTTCTGTCAGAGCTGCTGTTATAGAAAATTAATCATCACCTTTTGACTAATCAGATTAGTGATGCGTTATAGAACAAATTAATGACTGGATTCTGAAGTTTGCTGAAGATCTGCCTGGGTGTTCATTGTGCTGTTTTGGAAAAATCATTTCCATCTTATATCTCATGCTTGCAGATTTACAAGTTGCATGAAAAATATGTTTGGGATGAGGTTAACGGTCAATCACATCACCTTTGATTTCTCATGGAGCGATCTATCAACTTGAAGAGCACCTGCCAAGCTGTGTTTTGTGTTTGAACTGTTTTATACAATTATTTCTATTCTCCAAGGAAGTGAAGTCCATCAGTATTTGGTTCGTTATCTCAGAACCATGTCTTGTACCCGTCTGTGAATTTTGGTAAGAATTGGACAAAGTGTTAAGAATTTAGAACCAATTGAAGGTTTTTAGAAATTACCGAAATGACTTCAAATACAAATTAGCTCAAAATGGTATGTGGTAGAACTCAGTGGTTAAAACGGCATGTTTGGGAGCCTTAATGTAAGAAATGAATGCCAAGAAGAATTTCTGTTTTAATACTCATGGTTCAGGAATTCATTTGCTTACCTTAGCGTGGCCATGCGCCAGTCAAGGCACCTTTATTTCCCTGTGTAGAATTTCATGATTCATTCGAACCATTATCATAATGCTCTACCATTAGCACATGCACCAAAGATCGAATTGGAGTGTCTCCAAATTACTGAATCAGTGTTTGCTTGTGTGTATAGCACAAGTTACACAAAGCATTTGGCAACTGAAATGTCAGTGACCGTGATCAGTTCGCCTGGGGTAATTTATGGTTTTCCTAAAAATAAAGGACCATTAGCTTTGTGCCTCTTGCTGCGCAGCAGCTGGGCCGAGGGTTACAGTCTGTGCGGCACGTGGCACTGGGCTATCGGCGCGCAGGGGCAAGCTGGCAGAGGTGGAGGAGGAACGGTGAAGTATGACCACCGCCTGCTGGAGCTCATGCTGGGATCATCCCGATTTAGTCACTCTTCTCAAAACGAGAAGGTCACCCAAAGAGAGCTCAAATGGATGCTCCCTAGGAAGAGGAAGAAAAAGAGAGGGAGGGAAGGAGGGAACACTAGGGCAAGGGAAACTGATAAAGATATCACACCACGGGAGATTTGAGTCATAGCTAACAGCGAGGAGAAAAACATTTCTGAGAAAGTAAAAATTAAGCAATTAAAAACAGCTTGAGAGTAGCAGTGACGTGTACAGCATGCTAATGGAACACAGCAGTTTGAGCTTCTTTTTTTGTTTTTTTTATTCCTAAAGGTTCTTATTAACTGTGAAATGTAGGTTCAGAAGCTTTAGTTTGTATGTGTTTATGTTCGTCATGTTATATATAGAAAATTAAATATATTAAAATAACCTTTTCACTTTAGCATCTACAGCAAGTGTTAAACCAAGGCGTTTATAACAGTTTAAAAAGTGTGGGGGAAAAAACCTGTATTCACTGCTCTCTGGTGCTACAGTTATATTCTGACTTCACTCATATTGCCACGTTATTTTCCTGGTTGGCCCGTATGGTGCCATATGACATAATGATATGATCAATGATGTCACAATACCTTTTTTCCGAGATTTTGTAGTCTGATATGGCAAGTTACAAACAAGTTTTAGTTTTTTAGCGGGCAGTTTGTTAACAAACCTAAATATCATACATATCATATATCATAGAAATGTCTTTACATATCGTGATTAGATATTTTTGGTGTAACACTCACCGTTACAGTGCTGTCTAGACCAAAAAACATTTATTAAAAATAAAATGACTGCAATAATAGCTGTGGATGCTTTATATA
>JAOTRR010000030.1:16993580-17005001 GCA_028570945.1 Gogo arcuatus
TGTGTGTGTGTGTGTGTGTGTGTGTGTGTGTGTGTGTGTGAGAGAGAGAGAGATTGAATGACTGTCATGAACAGTTTGAAAACACTCCAGTTGTTATACTCTCCAAGGATATTTGTGAAAGCACAACTACATACAGATTTTTGGATAATGAAAAAGAAATTGGCCCAAAAAAATGTAATAAGTTTCTAGAAGTTCAACAAAACAGCTTTAATGACGCAGGGTTAATAGATTTTTAAAAACTGAATGCGTGAAAAGGGATAAAGTGAGAAAATTAACGAACACTTATATCGTTTTTTTAGAGCACCACCCCCCCCCCCCTCTCTCTCTCATCGCTTATCTATCCAAGGCCCCTAACAGCACAGGGAAATGACCTTGAAAGTACTCAAGTCTGCTCCTTCCTCCATTTTATGTTCCTGTGTCTCAGAAGTGACTGCATTTTATACTTTATATCTTAACCAGATCACTCGCCATCCAACCCACAATTAAGCTGCAACTGTTTTCATTCACATTTTCTACCACAGCACAGTATTTATAGGAGCTAACCTGTTTCATGGACTTTCCACAACATTAAAAGTAACTATATTTTTTATAGTTCAGAGTTTACCCATCTCTGGTCGTCTGACAAAATGACCTTCGATGCCACGGTAAACCTGATCTTTCCACAATAATCATAAGCATTGAACACTGAAGTCATAAGAAAAAGTGTGAACAATAACCCCGCCCCCAATACTAACATTAACCTTTTATACAGAGTCATGCAAATTTTTATGAATTGACGAGTCTGAGATATTAATACCGTATTCGACCTAATTAGCGCACAGGGCGCTTAGAAAAACATCATATGGCCATTCAGGGGTGCGCTAAATAGGGACTCTTAGGGACCACTTGAGACTCTCTCTACTCGACTTAAAAAATAACTCTGACATAAAAACTCAAACACAGAGTGTTGAGCAAAAAAAAAGAATGAGAATTTGTTTAGCATGTACACATCAAATGATGACGAAAAACGAGCGCATCGCATTTATAACCGAGTCGTATAAGAGAACGATTAAGTTTTTGTCATACCATCAATTACACTGCAATGCGTTTATTCAGTTATAACCACAAGCCGGACGTCGGAGAGAACGAAATGCATTTTCATTCCTGTGTGATTCATTACGTATTCATCAATGCACTGAAAGTTTTCAGCTTGATTCAGAGGCGAGCGCATTTCTGACATGTGAGGTGACAGCTGACGTCTGGCGTGTTGTTTGTGCAGGAGTCAGTCTGCTGGTGTCCCATGGGGCGATCGCCGAGGACACATCCTGGGAAATGTACATGCTCATCGATCAAGGAGAATCCAGGTGAAACTAAATATCCCTCCATCTTTCTGTACATTTCTCTCTTTCCTTTTCCTATTTAACTGCAAATCAATACGTCTTCCTGTTTTTGATGTGATGCACTCATATCGCGTTCATTTTTGTCTAGCACTATGTTCGGTTTCATCTTGACATGTTTAATAAGGACTTTTCTGGATATATTAAAGAGCAGGCATACATTAGTGAGAACCAAACGACACTAGAAATCTGTGAGGTTTCTATTAGAAACCAGGAAGGAAAACAAGAGGCTAACTTGGAATTGTAACATAAACACACAAGAGGGATCATGTAGGGGAAAAAAGAGCTTAATCAGTCCGCAGAGAGAATCCTGTTGATGCCAGAGGCATCCGTGTCCAGGAGTCCGAGAGCATAATTGGCTCCTGTATGAACAGCAATTTGGCTTCATGTGGCTTCCTGTATCTCCAAGGAAACACATACATGTCGTCACCCTCCCTGGTTGGTAGACGTCGTGATCGAGGCAAATTAGCTTGGGAAATGGCTGCCTTTAAGCATTTGCAAGACCTGGGGTAGGACCAATTAATTTAAAGGAAGCGTACAAATGATGAGGTGAGTGAGCTGGACAGACTGTAGGGCTACAGCGCTGCTGCATTGTTCTCTTTAGGTAGAGAAGAAGCGAGGGCAAATTCCCACTGCACCGCTTTCAGCAGGTAGAAGACAAATGGAAATCTGCCAGCATGCCATTTAAAGTAGTTTAAAACTAAAAAAAAAAAGTCAACTCAGTCAAATTCAAAAGTAAAACTGAAAATTACATGCTAATTACAAAGATTAATATGTGCAGAGTGGGGAAAGTCATCTGACAATTGTTTCTAGCCAATGAAAACCAGCAAGCAGTAATTAAAGAAAAATGTGCAATCAACAGAAGGAAATAATGCTTACAGAAAACAAACGGGAGACGAAAAGGGTCAGAAGTGGTCCAGAGTATGGAAAACGAAAGTGGTCAGAACAAGATTCGTGCGATTATGCAAATTCCTGTCATGAAAGTTCCCCTCCTCGGAGTCATTTTTTTTCGAGCAAATTCGAATTGGTTTTAATACATCAGTGTGAGATATGATTAACAGATGTCCAGCTTTTACCGAAAACATGACTAAAAATTAAATTAAATGAATGTGACTTTATTTTTCTTCAAGCAACCAATGAGATGCGGCTATATTCTAAAACACAAATCCATGGTAGCTAAATGTAGGACTGGATAATACGATGATGTGATGTTGATATCGTGATACGTTCAGATTGGGATTATTGTAAGTATTGGCTGTACTTTTCTAACGATTCAGGCACCATGGTAAGATTTTTATTGGTTCACACTTTCAAGGTTTGCCGTGAAATTACCCACCACCTGAATTTAATTCCTTTTAATTTTTTTTTTACACTTTCCTGTGTCCTTGCCCATTGAAGTAAACTGCCTTTTCACCCAAAGACATTTTCTGTTTTGTCACCATGATATTAAAACATACAGTATTGTCATGTCAAGGACAAAAGGATACCAGAATCAGTACAGTTCATGACTACATCCAGGTTCTGTGAGATCTTCTCCAATCTCCTGTCCTGTCTTCTGACCTTGCGTTTTCAATCTCTCCTTCCTCTTGCTCGGATCTCTTCATTCGCACCATCGCAAACACACAACAGATGGTGTGAGTGTGCTCCTCTCTAAATCACAGTGTCTCGGCAGGAGCCCTGTGAGAAGATCGTTTTCCCCCTTCGCCCTCGCAAGTCGAGTCACAAGTGGCTTCTGGAGGCGCGAGTGTTTTTGCATGGTCCCTCCTTTAATTGGCTTAAATGACTTTAGAGCAAGGATCAAAACATGGTGCAGTCGCTTCACACCATTGAAGCTCATCACATGGGAAAGCATATTTAAAACGAGCCTCAAATTAGAAGTCTGTCCTCTCGAAACGCATTAAGGTCAAAGCAGATGAAATTAAATAGCACATGGGTTTAAGTCGAGTTAAATTGGAATTTTCTTTAATACATATACAGATACAGAGTTTGATGAAATGTTGAGTAGGGTTACGGAGTGAGACATGAAAAAACAGCATTAATAACAAGTGTATATTAGTGGGGCGATGAATAAATCTACTTTATTATTGTGTTCTAATCAGTAGGCAGTTATCTCGGCGTAATTTATTGATGAAACATTGACATAACTTTGGAACTTATGCAAGTCGTCGACTCTGAATATGGACGAGCTTCCTGTCAATGATGATCAACATCAACACAGAACACAGACCATAGTGTCATTGTTAAGACTTCATCCTGTCACTCACGTCCTCCATAACATAACCCTGATTTTTCATTTGAAAAATTCATCCAAACATATAAAGTTTAATGTTGGAGAAAATATTTTTATATCATATTGCTCTACAAATCTTTTCTTCGCTTCTGCCGTGGAAAATGTAATTCCTAGTACATGAAGTTCTTTTATTCCGGCATTAAGTAGGGTAATGACCCCATGACGGCCTCGTCTCATCTCCGCCGAAGGAGAACCAGCTTGGCTGTCATTGCTCACTCCGTACGCAGCCTTAAAAGGGAACAAGGGGCCGATGGGAAGCAATTACGGTGAGCGGATGCAAAATGGGAGTGTTCCGAGTCATTGTGCACACGGACGTAGATCGAGCTTTCCATTAGCCGAGAGAGATGTTGCATTGCAGAAAAGTCAGGAATGGAGAAGGTATGACCATATAAGCCATTTAGACCTCTGCCCTGGCATGAAGACACAGGAAATCACAGGCGTATCTTTTGTCCACTGATGCTACTGTTGTTTGTTTCATCAGTGCGGATGTTTGGTGATACGAGTATATATGTATTCTACATACATATCTGTAACGTGCAATTAAACATGAACAAAACGTGTAACTATTTAATGGTTGCCTTTGTTATTTCTGACGCTGTATCCAAATATCGACATTAGCACCAAGTGCCACTGTATTTGTTTACATTAGTTACAGTTACAACAGTTCGCTATTACTTAATAGCGAAATATTTTCATTAATTGTTGTATTGTGGCACTAATACAAACCTGGAAGTTTTCACAATAATTCAATTGCATTTGCGTACAAAAAAAACTAATAATTACATTACAAATAATTGCATATCTACATAATTATGTGGGATCCTCAGAAAACCAAAACTTTTTTTTTAAAATGAATACTTGTTTTGTTTGTGTATTTATGTTTACACCGAGGGTCTGGGAGAAACGTTATTTCAATCCCCTCTATGTCCTGTACATATGGCAGAATTGACAATAAACTTGACTTGAAATACTTCACATGCTAAAAATTTTGCATTTTCTACTATAGAAACTATAGACTTTACTGAACTAATTTGTGTGTTTCACTTTTGCATGTATCACAATCACAAGTTCTGGCATTTTAAAGTGTGGTGACCCTCAATAGTATTTCCTGTAATGGCTATTGCGATTCAAATAACCACTTTTTACAACCGCGCTGAGCAGAAAAGCATTTCCGAATCCACAATATGCCCAAACCTTGAGGCAGATGGGCTTCAATAGCAGAATCTAAAGCTACAGTGGGACCAAAACTGGTCGGTTATAGACTGGAAAAAGACTAAGGAATGTTTTTCAACTCTGTCTTCAACTATCCAGTTTTGGTGCCGAAATGAACAGAAATAATTTATTGAATATTGAGTTTTATTTTAAATAACGTGCAGATAGGTTAATTTTGTGCAGATGTTTTCCATTATTCTTTGTCGTTATTCAATTTCTTTGACATTCCAGCGTTGTAGTAGATTCTGATAGCATGTGTAGCGAACTTTCCACATCTTTCTGGAATGTAACAAACCCAAAAGTGAATCTGACTGAAATATGATTCGGGGGTTATTGTTGTCAACAGTAAACAACAGTTCTCTGATTTGGGAAAAAGACCTTGTTGCGTTCCTTGCTTACTCAAATTAGATCGAAAGATTTCCAGAAAGTTCCACAGGGCGTCTGGTTGAGACTGATTATGAACTCGAGTGATTCTGATTCTGATTAAATTAACGCAGCCTAATTATCTTTTTCTAATAACATTTTTACAAATCGGGTGCAATAACAACTGCTCAGTAGTGAACGCAGACGTACCGTAAGCGCGGTGCTGGAGGATTGGGATTTGTCCAGTCATTTCCCGTCCCCGATCTGTCACTTTTTGTGCTTATAAACGGATTCTGTTCTCACCTGTCGTGAGAGTGAGCGTCTCTGTCTCTGTCTCTCCCTTTCTCTTCCTCTCCTCTGAAGCCATCATCCATGAAGCTGTCACTCAAACCCTTCTTTGGCCATGAGGGAGCAGTGGAGAATTGAATTTTCCTCTCTCACAGTCAGATAGTGCGCATCGAATGCACCTTCTCTCTGCAGCATAATAGGAATCCATTAAAATCCACCAAACACAATCGATCATGGCTGCCACCTGAAAGGTGACTTCCCTCCAAGATATTTTAAGCCCATCTGAAATCAGATTATACTCTATTGCCAAGCTTTTATCCCATGTCAGCATTTTATTTCATCTGTTTGTTTGTTCGTTCCCCTGTTTGTTTGTTTTCTCGAGAGCTCCTCCATATTGTGTGTCATTACAAGAGTTTTACAAAACCCGCGAGTCAAGTCATTAACCGTAGCGATATTAAACATATGTATCAGTATGTGAGAGGTTGTTTGCGGTATTAAAACCCACACCTCCACTCTATCAGATATCCATTAAATCTGAGACACCGTCATGAGCAGCGCGGCCACTAATGGCTCCCTTTCATTCCTCGTTAAGTCTCGCAGGGATGAATCATCCGTCACTTTGAATAATGTACCTCATTATGGACCTGGCTAGCTCTAGCAACAGACCCTTGACAGTAATGTGGAATAGAATCATGTCGAGGAAAGATGATGAGGCGCTTTAGATGCTTGGGCGTCCTGTCTCAAAGGTGTCATATGACAATCGAGATTTTGGCTCGTGTTACAGATGCAGGAGGTTTGATTCAGATATTCAGATGTAACAGTAATTATGATTTTGTTAAAAGCATGTGAAGCAGTTCAGGGATTTAAGATGGACTCATTTTGGTGTTTCATTGAGGAAGAATTTATGACTCGAGTCTCGGGTGGCCGCCAGAGAGTTGAGAGTATAATTCAAAGCACAGGTTTATATTAGTGCACACGATCTAATATGTTATCGTTTCTATAGTAACAGCTCATGCACAACGACTTGTACGTTGAAGTGTATTCAGCATTTTTGGAAGGAGTCTCCAGTGTCAGAGTTTTGTAATAGTTTTCGTAGTAAGCTATCTGTCATGGGAAAAGACAAAGCTTTGCGGTTTCTGCAAGCTGTATTTTTTGTCTTATTAACTTCGAGAGAGAGAAATGAGGGAACGACCGTTTGTTGCATGCTACCATCCAGAGAACACGGGTTCACATCCCGACGATGCCACATACAATGCCAAAATTGTGTGAGTGGGAAGGACATACACTCTCTGTCTCTCTCTCTCTCTCTCTCTCTCTCTCTCTCTCTCTCTCCTGTCAGTTACAATTACAGTGCCAATCACAGGCACTTGTAAGCTCATGTATGTGGAAGAGGGCAGATTGCGCTTTCCTCCGAGCGTGTTGCGCTGCCCTGTGACGCAGTTCGAAAGATGCTGTTGGAGGAAGCACACGTTGGCCTTCAACCCTCGCCAGTAGGTAGCTACTTGGTGGGTGGGAGAAAATGTGGGAAGATCCATTGTAGAGGTGTTTGTAGGTGTAAATAAACATTCTAGTGCACAGTATTAAAATATTTAGTATGTGGAATTTTGTCTTTAATTTGAAGAGGAATTATTCACGCATCCCTCCAAGTGTGTTGACAAGCTCTCCTTGGCATTTCTGGTCCTTAAACCGATGACGACCGCATTGAACGAGGACGTGTAAAGTGCCATTGACGCTCAGGAACTCTGAGTGATTGATTTAAAGTCAAGCTAGAGGTTTAAAAAAAATACTTGAAATAATGAATGCTTTCTTCAGGAAGCCATCATGCATGAAGTATGAAATTGTTAATATAAGTGAGTGGGCACAGATGACTAGGCTGATTGACAGTTCTGGCCCTTGTTCCCTCTCAGGAGACGTTGAATCATATTTTCAGCAGTGGATTATGAAAAGCCTTTTATGCTTCAGATACAACCTAGAGAACTTAAAATTAATGCTCATAATATATTATATAAATTCAGATATGTAATGAGTGTTTGCCTTGCCAAATGGTTTCTTGTTAACAGAGGTCAAAGAAGATATAAAAAAAATAAAAATCTAAACTGAATTACTTGGCATGCTGTTTCTTTCTAAGTCTTTCAAAGTGTCCGTCTGGAAACCTGCCTAATGTATGCTTTAATTGATACAATTGTAATATAAACAAGACAATCCATTTCGCAATAAATAAAAAAAATTATCTGTCGTTTTACTAAGATTGCTAAGAGATCTCCTCCCATCCCTTTGTCCCGAATTTTCATGATGGACATGAGCCTTTGTTAACTTCGTCCTTTTGTGCGCATTTCATGCACCGTCACAAGGAGAAGACAGAAAGTGATGATAATATGCTGGAAATTATACACAGTCTTATGAATATACAGCAGCCAGTAAATGATTTGCTCCCAGGTGGCCTGCGAGAATCAGCAGCTTCCCCCCCCTTTCTGCAGAATTATGGGTCTCTCTGCAAAAACATGCTTCCTTTAATGATTTCCAAGACTGCTAACTTGGCAGTTGAGGTAATTGTTTGTGCAGGATCGTGCCGTTTGTGTACACAAAAACAGTCCTGGTGGTGCACATTTGATTTGTTTTATGTTACCTGATTGTTAAATCCAGCCAGATGGGAGGATATGAAATCGCGAAGTCGTCCGCAAAACCTGAATGTCAGTGCTCTTTTTTTTCTCTGTGTAGGCACACTATTTGGCAAAGGATGCCACAATGACCCAGATTACATTTATATTTTATAACAAAATTCATTGTTGGCAGTATAAAGACATGAATAGAAACTGATATTGAAAATCCTTTCTCGTATTTGATGAACCTCCTGATTTTTTTAACAATGCTGAACCTTTACTTTACAGAATGTTTTTTGGTTTGGTTTGTTTTTAGTGAAACTTTTGCCTTGTCATTTTTCATATCTGCAGTGCACCATCGTTACAGAGATGCGAAATCCTGCTGGGACCAGAGGTCACATACGGCCCCCCAGGCCTGAGCCTGACCTCCCCTGTTGCCATGACGATAGCCCACTGTGCCGAGGTCATCGGCGAGAACTGGAGTGTTCGCCTGAAGAAGAAAACGAAGGACGACGAGTGGGAGGTACGAGGCGTCTTCCCCTCTCTCCTCTCTCGACCTCAGCTTCATTTGAAATTCAGATTGGCGAGCGGAGTGGCTGTCTTTGATTTATCATCCAGCTTCTTGCGCCATGCAAGGTTCAGGTTATCTTTAAAAAACACTGCAAAAAGAAATGAGTGTACATCTCTAGTTTACAAAGCAGGGAGCTTGTTTCCTGTCAAACAGATGAAGCGAAATGGAGATAGAGGTTCTGTTATGTAATGTGAAGCCAGAGTGTCTTACAGAGGCCAGTGGAGGCAGAACTTTAGTCATTACTCAAGGGCACAATAATAATACAGGGAATTTACTGGAGGGAATCAAATCCAAGCTCTCTAACTGCTCTAATTAGCACAACTAGCAGAATAACTAGCTTTGAACCAGTCAGAGAACATGAATATAAGAGAATTTTACTATAGATTATTCTGAAAAATTAGCTCTAAATTAGCAACGACATGCTAAACTAGTCAGAACTTGAGTATAAACTAGTCAGATTATTTAGCTATTAACTAGTAAGAGAATTTGGCTATAATCTTAACCCAATATAAAACCTATATTAATTAGTAGTAGTAGTTTTAGCAAACTAGCATACTTGCGTAAAGCTTTAACTATTAAGCTGTAATTATTCCACCGTGCTGTGTGAGGCTTTCTGAATGCAGCAAGAGGAGAACAAGGTGGTGACGTGAACAAATGGTACAGGAAACAAGAAAAACAAGACAATTTTGCCATGTAATAACAGGCAGGCCAAAAGAACTGTGAAGCAGAGAAGACCTCCGGGCCAAAGGGCCATCAAACACGGCTGCTATTGATCCGACTCCACCGGGGAAAACGACCTGAAAATATCGGCCATATGAAGCAATCTGAGAAAGAACCCTGTAGAGGGTGTCGCTCCTGACCAGGTCACTCAGTCAGTGCTAAATCGAACGCTTAACAAGGTCTCACACCTGTGTTCCATTTCAGAGATAATGTTTGCAGGATGTCAACATGGTTCAGTGAGAGTCATTAGTTTTTAAAATTATTATTCAGTTTAAAAACAGGCAGTTTTCTCCATAACTCATACTGAGGGGTGATACAAAACTATATACAGTACATATAGCATTTACAGGTTCTCGAGAAAGACGTCATTGTTCAGCTGCTAGCTGTACTTGTGCTTTTTATTTTTTTTGAAGTAAGATCTGAAATTGTTTCAGCACGTTGCATCAATCCTCAGTAGCGATCTAACAAACATTCCAGTCTTAGAAGCAAATTGACTTTTCGCCTCACTGAAAGCGAGAGCCTTAGCGCCAGCCCTGGATCCATCAACGTCAGCATAGTGAGAACGAATCAATGACCTTCTCTGGTAAGGCACAGAGAGCCGGCGGTGGTGTCAGTTCACCTCTGTAAACAGCTTGCTCTTCACCTCCATTCACACTTATACATCATCTTTTCATCCCGGCTCAGGTCGAGTTCTTCATTCTCACTTCACTGTACACTTGTAGTCTGGATTCAGACTGAGAAATGGTATTGAAAGGAAGCTGTATTGCTGTATGTACATGCCTCTGCTCTGGCCAGACGTAAGCATATCCCTGTTATTTTTTAGAGACATGACCTTGGCTTTGGTGAGGCGATTCGTTCTAACAAAGTGAGTGTAGCCCCTGCTGTGTATAGCAGCTGGATTAAGCTTTCATATTTAAAAGGAGAAATAGAAGTAGGCGTTTTACACACACATAACCACCGTCGCTTCATAAACAGCTGTGCATGCTAGAAGAGAGTTTAAGATGAGTGCTTAATTTAACAGAGAATTTAACAGCAGTGCTAAATTACGGGCGGAGTTTAATTCCTGCTACAAGTAGTATTTTTCACTTACAAAAAAATCTTTAGAACTATAGGCTACTGGAAGTGCATATAATCCCAGTATGCTGAAAGCACACTCAAGGTTTACGACATTTCTAGCATCCATTCACTAGTTTTATAATTGGTTCAGACTGAATGTTCATACAAAAGTGTGAAAAATTATTATATAAAAAGTACTCCTATGTACTTCTCTCACAAATCAAAAGTATACTAGTGTACTTCTCGGGGTATCCTTACAAGAGCTAGTATGTCGGACTACTATACAACTAGTATATTTGTCTTCAGATATACTCAGAAATGCTATTAACTGTACTATTTATTATTGTACTATTCTATTTAAAAATGCTAGCATATCAAACACTTCTTCAAGCACACTTAGAAAAGTTAGCATAGCAAAAGTAAACTCGTGTAGTTCTCGTTGAGTATGATTACAAATGCTAGGATATCAAAAGTAGACTAGTGTACTTCTCTTTGAGGATAATTACAAATGTAAACTAGTGTACTTTGAAAAGAAAAACCACTGAATTAGAAGGTGTATCCAAATTTTTGACTGGTACTGTACTTGCGCTTGTAATTATATTTGCATACTCAAAGAAAAGTACACAAGATTATGTTTAATATACTAGCGTTTTTAAGTATACTTGAAGAGAAGTGCATTAGCTTACAGCTGAAATACTAGTATTCCTAAGTATGCTCTAGAAGTACACTGTTTACTGATGTACAGCCCCAACTCAGAAGTTGGAACTGAAAGTAAAATTTAAAACAATGATTTGTAAATCATCTTTGACCTGTATTGTACTCAAAACAATACAACAGCACATTATTTGATGTTTTACTTCATGAATTTTTTTTCAAAATAAACACATTTCAAAAAAGTTGGGACGGTAAAGCATTTACCACTTTATAATGTTTCCATTCCTTCTC
>JAOTRR010000030.1:17005740-17020008 GCA_028570945.1 Gogo arcuatus
TGGACACAGTTAACATAAGGCTTCCTTTTTGCACAGTAAAGTTTTAACTGGCATTGTTTTTTCATATGCTGACATATGATACTTTTCCTCAAGTATACATATACTTTTCTGTCCAAGTATACATTAGTGTAGTTGCAGTAAACTTGGATACATACCTTACTAAAGGTGGTCTTGCCTGCACTAAACTAACTTTCTCTTCCACCCACAGGAAGTGATGTCGGCAGAGGAGGATTCGACTTCCTGCTATTGCCTCCTGGACTCTGGAAGGTGCCATCTGCTGCTGAGTGAGCCAGGCTCATACGCGCTCGTAGGTGAACCGCTGAGTGACAGCGCCACAAAGAGGGTGAAAGTGGCTGTGTTTGGCAGCTCACACTCCTCCATGAGCTACAGTCTGCGAGTGTACTGCGTCGACGACACGCCTCACGCCTTTCAGGTCAGCTCCATGAGTGTGTGTTCGAGTAACCATGCATAACATACCATGGTGCGATGATGTGTGGGTGTACAGGAATCCCATAGTGGGGAAATCTCAAATGGTTTTAGATAAAGTCTTGAAACCGTCTGCAAACAAGTTTTAAAAAAATATTCGAGCAGTTTCCATCATGCAGAATAATTCAAACTGCATTGCAGCTGTAGTGCTATATGGCATGCTATACGGCCTCCTTTTTGAAAATATGAGTTTGAGTAGATACAAAGATGTTCCGTGACTATTATATTGAGTTGTATGTTTAACACAATATGTGTGTGGACTTTCTTCATAAAAAATGTATGAAAGGAATTCTTTCAAATGCATAAAATAAATGAAGCATTGCAGTGCCTCCGAATGCATTTAGGACTAAATGAATAAGTCAGCGTCATGCATGCAGCTATTTCACTGAGAATAAAGTTGGCCATGAGTATTTTACGATTTTAATTCCACTCAAGTTGGGATTTAAAGCCAAGCTGAAGTTAAAGCTTGCTTTGTTAGATCATGTCCTTATTCAGATGTGCAAGATTTTGTATTACAGTAAAGTGCAGCAGATTCTCTAAACTGCCTCCGAGTTGTGGCTGCATTACTGTAGAAGTTGCTGATGGGATAAAACTAATACTGACCAATTAGCAAGGACAGGTTAAGATGCTTGTGGGGGTGAGCTCAGCATTTGAGTCACTATCTCCCTTCCAGTTAAAATACATACAGCCTCACTCCTGGGACACAATTTACACCTCCCTGCAATAGCCGGATTTCATCCGCCTCCTCTAATTATCGTACTGGTGATTGACTGCAGGCTAACGTCTAGCTCTGACTCCATGTTTGTTACGGAACACCTGCTTTTCATAAGCCAAACTCTGACAGACGAAACCAAAGTCCCTCCCACCAAATTATGCTGCTTCACTAGGTGTATGTCACACTGCGGAAGAAAAATGTGTTCGGATTTCGTTTTCACATTGGGCCTCATTTATCTATCATTTAGTAAAGTTATTTATACCTCTAGATTGGATTCTGCCTGATCTCTGAGTGTCAGCAGGAACAAACAAATAAATATAAATGTAGCTGCATTACATCGCTGCAGTCTCTGTGCTTTCTGACTGAACCTATACACAAGTACAACGCTACATAATCGTACCATTCTAAAATATAAATTCTCAATCCAGTAAATGTGTCACTGAGCTTCAGATGGCTGGAGTTGGAATTTGAAACCATGTAGAAAGTCAATCGATCATTATTTTCCCAACCAATCACCTTTGGGTACTGTTGAGAGCTTTATCCTTGAAACCAAAATGATCAAGGCAGGAACTTGTTTTACTTCTGGAACAGCCTCAAATGGGTCAAATGGGTGGGGGGATTTATTTGGGGTTTGGTGGGAACAATACAGGCTGCACTAATACACCAAATCACTTGTTACTTATTTATTATGTAACGTTTATTCACAGTTGGTGTCATTGGCCTATTCATATGACTACAAAAACAATGCAGGTTGTTAATACTCTCTCCCAAAGTGCTGATGAATTCTTGATTCTGATTGGTCAGAAGGTGTTGGTTCATTTGCTATGACATAATATACTTTATAATTTCATATAATTTACCTCATCTATCCATAGCTGCCCAGTTTACTGTTAATTCATTTTCTGAACATTCAGAATATACATTGTTTCTTGACTCTTTTTTTTTTTTTTTTCTTTAGTGCATTGTACAATGCTAGCCTGTAGGTATGTGTTAGCCTGTATGCGCGACTGAGATTGGGAACATTGCCAAATAATGACAAAAAGGAATAGAAGATGAGTGTAATGGTTTTTTTCCACCTCATGTTTAACTCCCTATCCAGACCAACAAACGTACCATATGCTTTGCACTCCAGAACTAACGTTTTTATGGCATGGACTCACCAAGGTGCTAGAAAACGTCCTCTGAACCATCCATTGTACAGTTCCCCAAAGGTGCCACATTGGTTCCACATTGACATCTGTGGATTATTGGTCATTATAGTAAACTGACGTTATTTGTAGATCAGCTTGTGATGTGATGCTACTGGAAGAATCCATTTAAACCGGGTTCACAGGCTATAAAGGGATGCACACAGTCCCTGACACTGTGGCAGTCAAATGATGGTCAATTGGTGTTAAGTAGCATAAAGGGATGTACAGAGTCCCAAACACTTTAGCATTCAAATGATGCTCAGTTGTTGTGTGGCATAACATGTTATTTTCCTACATCATTACACCGTCAGCGGACACAAGGCAAGATGGAGGCATGGATTTGTGTTGTTCATGTCATGACCCATACCATCTGCCTGCTGCAGGAGAATTTCTTCAGACCAGTTTGAGGGAGCCCACAGTGGCGCCTCTTCACAGCTGGCGATCTGTCAAAACAAGAAGCGTTAGAGTATAAGGAAATATAAATAGTTAGAGTTAATAAAATAGTTGCTTAAATAGGTCTATTAGAGTCCTGT
Organism: Gogo arcuatus; assembly: GCA_028570945.1. NCBI lineage: Eukaryota > Metazoa > Chordata > Actinopteri > Siluriformes > Anchariidae > Gogo > Gogo arcuatus. Next base: position 17,008,665 of record JAOTRR010000030.1, read on the forward strand.
CAAAACAAACCTTTTTTGGATAGATATCCAGTAGGTGCTTACACTTGGGTTAAGATTAGAGCATTGTGTATTGTCAGTACATACCACCAACTAAATTACAGGACAATTGTTCTACTAATTGTGATGTGAATAATTACTTAAGACGACCTATAAAGCCAAACGCTGGACATGTAAATCTCAGTGCTGAAAAAAAATCTAAACTGGAATAGGCTACTGTGCTCAATCAAATGTTGTTCTTGTAAATTAAGCCAAAGGAATTAACTACCTCACTAACTACCCATGCCATTTACTCATCAATAAGGGGAAAAAAAAAAAACTATTACAACATTAAATAAAAATCCAGCAATTAGAGTTCAGTACATGTTCAAGTGTAAGAGATGCTGTTCTGCTGAGCCATTGTTTTTTTTTGTTTGTTTGTTTTTATCAGACTATTTGTCTCCTGTCTGTTAGCTGGAACGATTCTGTTAATCTCTGACCTCTCATTAGCACTCTGTTTTTCGCCCACACGGTCCAATGCTTGACATTTAGTGTTGTTTATTACACCGTTCTCGGTAAACCCGAGACTGCAGTGTGTGAAAACCCCAGAAGGGCAGCTGCATCTGAGATGCTGGAACTATCACGTCTGGCACCGACTACCATAACAACACTCAAATGAGTTCAGACACACGCATCTTGTCCATGATGATGTTTGGATTCACGACATGTAAACCATTCGACCTCATGACTCGTGACTCATCGCGTAGAAGAGCAGAGCAGACTTGCTGTGTTAACAAGCCAGGAAATGAAAAGGGTCACTGAGTTTCTGTATATGTGTGTGTGTGTTAAGGATGTAAATGAATAGGAATACATTATTAGGAATGAACAGTGTTCTAAACAGGTACAAATGCAGAAACAGTTTGGGTGTGTACTACTCCTATATTTTAAAGATTGCCTGAAAGCTTCACAGGGAATGTGGTTAAGACTGGAGGTGTGCATGAGGACTGGGATCCTGTGCAACACAACAGAAATTTTACAAGAGCAAGAGGTTTATACTTTCAGGCAGGGTAATGAACGGTGAGCTTGACTTGTAAGTGCAAAACACATTAAGAAACACAACAGCAATTCACGGTCAGGTTTGGTTTTGTTGTCATGTTTCTCATTCTGTCATGTTTTAGTTTTGATTTTGTCATGCTTTTGGTTTGGTGCCATAGGTTTGGTTTTGCTGTCATCCACTTTACACCTCAAGGACCACAGATTACAGGCACTTGCCTTCAATTAACACTTCCTTCTAAATCACGTAAGGCTGACTGTGCAAACCATCTAGTTTGGAAAGGTGGAAGAAGGTTCAGTAGATATGATTTGGTCAGCGGACTCCAGTATTATCATTTAGACTGCAAAAACAGCATCTTGGCAGTCTTTTTAATCATATAATATATTAAACATTTCTGTTAGCATTGTTTGCAGTGTGATAGGAATGGATGGGGAATATTAACTAGAAATCGCAGGTGCTCAGCTGCAGGTGGCTAATGGAGAAGGAATGAGTTGAGTCAGTGGAGATTGAAAATGGGTTCATGAGCTGCTGGTGGTTGAGTGTTTCCCGTGTGAAAGAAGTTATTTGTAGCTGAGTAATCCGTTTATTTCAAATAAGCAACGGATGATGGCGCAGCAAATCCAGATATAATCCAAAATGCCATCTAGACTTTGGAGGACTAGAGCAGAGAAGGCTTACGCTAAGTGGATAATGCTAGCTCTAAAGGGTTCAGAAGTTTCTGAGAGCCAGGACATCACTGCCAGGCCCTCCAGCAAGACTCTAATCTCTAGAAGTTACTTTATACAAAAACATCTGTCAGAATAGATAAATGTAAAGTATTGCTTAGTGCTGAGGCTCTCAAGTTCCTCAACATCCACTGTTCTTTCATTCATTCTGATATACTTGGATATATTTTGTGTTTGTACATGCGCTATTGCAGGAGGTACATCCAGATCCGGAGCCAAATCTTTCAGGATCGTATCGAGACCGACTGAACAGTCACTCAGTCTAGCGCAAAGGTAGAAATCCCACCATTATACTCTACTGATCTATAGCACGCTGCTCCTACCATCTCTACCTTAAGTCACATGTTCCAGGACTTCCTTTCATGCTGCCTTCCCTATAATGTCTCTCATCCCACTTCTTCATTACTGTCTAGCCACTTCCATTTGAGATAAGTCTTATACTTTTGTGCTAAAGCAGATAGTACTGCCACCTCACAGCTTCAGGGTCCAAGATTTAATTCTGAGCTCGGGTTATCGTGTGTGTGTGTGTGTGTGTGTGTGTGTGTGTGTGTGTGTGTGGAGTTTCACATGTTCTCTCCATGTCCATGTACGTTCCCTCTGGGTTCTCCAGTTTCTTCTCACCTCCTGAGGAAAAACATGCTGACGTGACCCTAGGTGAGAACATGTGTGTGCATGAAGCCCTGTGGTGTACTGGCGTCCCATCCAGGGCGTATTCCACCTTACAGCCAGTGATCCCGAACTTGGAAGTGGCTCCGCAAAAAATGCTCCAAATGTTGCATGCAATTAGCATAAGTCTAATTCCTAATGCAGGTTGGAACATAATTAAGTGCACTGTGTTTGTTGGCGGTTGTTAGCCTCGCATTTATTTCATATTTGCATCATGTTTCTTTCTGAAAGTGCGATGTGGTTAAAAAAAGAAAGGTGACAAAAAGCAAACCACGAGTTATGTTTTCAATAAAGAGCCGATGTCGCACTGCATGATTACAGTTTGTATTTTCATATAGCTGTCAACATTGCTGTTTCTCTTTCTTCATCTCTCTCACTCTCTCACACACACACACACACACACACACATCAGAATCAATCAGTGTAGTGCTGCGTGAGTGCTCACACTGCTATCAGTAAGCAGGGTGAGATTGAGAATGCTCAAAATAGATGACATTAACACACACACAAACACACACACACACACACACACACACACACACACACCTGAAAAAGCCAGTGCCACACAAAGCAGTTATGACAGATGAACAGTGTTACACCTGAAAGCAAGGCACCCCTTAATCAATTTAAATTCAATTTACTTTTCTAAGGTTCACGCTGATTCTGGTGTTTGTGTGTGTGTGTGTGTGTGTGTGTGTACTGGTTTGTGTTTTGCTCTGTTTTTGCCTCACCATCACCATTTTTCATCTGAGCTGGGGAAAGTGAGGATTCTCTGAGGATTCCAACTCTTTCTAAAAGCGGATATGCTGATAGTTTTTTTTTTCCGCCCGAACCATCAACCATAAAATCTGTGACTCACACACTACAGTAATGTTGATTCCTCTTTTTTTTTTTTTTTCCTTCTTTTTTTTTTTTTTTTTCTTTTTTAAGCACTTTTACGTATGGGATCTAATGACTGATACAGCGCAGTGGGATTAATTGTGTTTATTAAGAGTGTAACGTTTAGTCTTTACATCAGCGAAACCTGTATTGTCACTTCCTGTCCAAGGATCTGAGCCTACATTCAGTTTTACTGACAATTTCATTCTTATTCAGTCTTGTAGTAATATGTCATGGTGAATTTAATCATGAATGTGTTTTTCCACTTGTGCAGTTTGTTCATTGGTTTTACTGGATGATGGGAAATTAACCAAAGTTCTATCATTATATAGTGTATAAACACCTGACCTTTACACCTGTATGTGATTCTTCCCCAAACTGTTACCACAGATTTGGAAGCACACAATTGTACAGAATGTCTCTGTATGCTCTTGCATTACAATTTCCCTTCTCTGGGACTAAGAGGCCCAATCCTGCTCCTGCCCCTGTGCACAAAGCGAGCTCCATGAAGACACGGTGTGTTAAGGTTGGAGTGGAAGATCTCAAGTGTCCTGCACAGAGCCCTGACTGAACTCAACCTCACTGAACACCTTTGGGATGAACTGAAACACTGACTGCACCCCAGACCTCCTCACCCAACATCAGTGCCTGAACTCACTAAAGACCTTGTAGCTGAATGAACACAAATCCCCACAGCCATGCCCCAAAATCTAGTAGAAAGCCTTCCCAGAAGAGTGGAGCTTATTGTAACAGCAAAGGGGGAATAAATCTGGAATGAGACGTTCAACAAGCACATATGAGTGTGATGGTCAGGTGCACACAGACACTGATATCCACAGACTTGAAGAATATGTAAGGGTTCAAAATCTGAAAGAATAACATCTGCATTGTTAAATGAGATGGAGCATGAAGATTTCTAGCAAGGTCAGCGTAAAATGTTAAACTGATCTACCTGCCCTTCTCTGGTAACCCTTTAAGGTTCTACGCAGAAACCTTTTTTGAAAGATATTATTGATTATTCAGATAACCTTTGAGCAAGCCTTTTTAAGTGCGTCAAGTAGTCCAAGTCTTGTTCATCTCAACAAGTCCAACCAATTTTACTGTCCCGTGTCCTTTTCCAACACAGGAGCTCCTCAGGTCAGCAGGTCTGGGGACAGTCCTTGTTGAGTCTCCTTGAGAGTATAGAAGCTGTCTAACAAACTAGAGCAGATCATCTCTGACATCTCATTATCTATGCACAGCAGCATCCTAACATCTTCACCTCTGCTGTTTTACACTAAATCACACCTCCGAGGATCATGTGATCTTTGCAAGGTTCCTGACATCACCGGTGTGAATCAGACATAGAGGTTTAAGGAACTTTCCTACTCTGCAGTGGAACTGATAAAGAACTAGGAAGGAGCAGACATCTTCAATATAACACCAGTCCAGCAGTTTTATTAGATCTTCTTTGGTTTGAGCCTTTGGGAAAACCTTTAAAGGTTGTGGCAATCAGCCAAAGAACCCTTGAGAGTTGTATCGAGAGACCCAACAGTTGCAGCTCTTTATATAATTGAATGCCTTTTCATGCCTTCCCGCAGGGAGTGGTGACTGCAGAGAGCAACAGACATGGCTTGCTCCTGGAGGAACCCAAGACTCTTCTGTTTAAAGGGAACACCTACAGTCTACAGGTCTCCATCCAGGATTTGCCCCAGTTCCCATGGAGCATCAAACCATTTAGCACCTGTCAGGTGAGGATCTTTATTCAGTTTATTTCTTACATTACACAAGAACAGGATCTTGCTGTAGAAGTACTGCAGGTCCTCGTCATCGTTTTTGTTTATACAGAAAAGATTTGGCTCTTGATCTCCTGAGATTCCCAAGAAGGAGTATGTGTGGGAAGGATGACCTCCCATCACTCAGAGCAACGCTAGTTAATTGCAGGCGTCTGTTATGAGATGTATCTAGAACAGGATAGTTAGCATTCTACCAGATCACAGCTGGTGCTATGTGTGTCAGGGGAAATGAGGGTTAGCCCTTGGCTTTCCAAGGTTGCTAGCTGTCACGGGTAAATTATGTCATGGGAGAAAAGTATACATATTTGTTCATTTTGGAAGATAGTTCTTCCTTGGATATTAAGGAATAAAACACTTTCGGACATGCTGTTATCGGAAAATGATCAACCGACGAGAAGCAGAGTTACTGTTCCCACCATGAAGTTGATTATTTTCTGATAATAGCAAGAGTTTTATTCCTCTTAGATCAGAGCAGTTTGCCAGCACTATAATTGTTTTAATTTATTAACGATGCATCAAACATCTGCACAGTGAGATTTGTTTTTTTCAGAAAATGGCTTCAGTGCTTTTTCCAGCCAACATCTTTGCACTAACTGCTAAGGAGCACTCAGATTCTTCTCACACCAGAGAGATGATGATGATGATGATCTAACACCACGTTAACATCATGAAGGCTTATTAATCAGCGAACAAGTGGAGTTAAGTGTGTTAGGGTCCCACAAGGCTGGATTTAATCTCTCGCCCCTTCACCTCCAGCTTAACACCTGTCTGTTTTACACCGGTCTGGTATCAGCTCTGAGGATGTGTGATGTATTAGGGTTTGGAGGACATGAGGGAGAAGCTGATCCTAGAAATAGAGGAGCTCCGGTGTATATATGGAGATAAAGGGATCTTAAAGTTTTCCAGTGGGGAGTGAGAAGGTTGGACTTTAGACTACAGTCCCATCATGAACGATTTCTGTCCCTCCATGAAAAACTGCGTCTTGCTGGCGGTTGCAGGAAGTCAAGGGTGTTCACTGCTCTTGTGCCTCGTTGCTGAAATTAATTTGACATCAAAGCTGACATTGCTCTCCGGCGCTCATGCAGCAGGCACGAGGCTTAACCCGAGAGCGACCTGACTGCTGGAATTAACAGGGATTTGGGTCCGAGCCTGGTTTTGTCCTGAACGTTTCAAATACAGCTCTTTTAGCAGAGTAGCGGTGCTGACTCAGTGACTTTACTCACTTCACTGAACACTGTCTCTCCTCTCTTCCCTACTCTCATCTCTCTATAAATCTTCATCACTTTCCTTCTCTACATGCATCTTCCCCTTAATTGTCTCTTTTTTCTTTCTGTATGTATGTATTCTGTCTCCTTCCTTTCTCCCTCTCTCTTTATTTCCTTCTCCGTCTCCTTCTCCCCTCTCTCCTTATTCTCCCTGTCTCCTCCCTATGTCCTGTCTCTCCATCCACTCTTCCTTTATCTCTGCTGTTCCTTTCTTTCTCTCTCTATATCTCTTTCCCCATGTTTTCTATATCTTCTATTCTGTCTCTCTTTTTTCCTCTATCTCCCTGTTTCCTCATGCATTTTTCCTCTTATCTCCTCCTGTTTCTCCCTCCACTCATTCTCTATCTCTCTCTTTTCTTCATACTCTCTCTCCTCATGGTTTTCTGTCTCCTTTTCCCCTTTCTTTCTTCTGTCTCCTTTCCCCGGTTTCTCCCTCCACTTTCTTGATCTCTCCCTGTCCTTTCTTCCTACTCTTGCTCTATATTTCCCCCATGTTTTCTTAATCTCCTCCGCCTTCTCTCTTCCATTTGATCTCCATCTCACTCTCCTCTCTTCTACTTCTCTACCTCCTTCTACATTCTTCCCTCTGTTTTCCATTCTGTTTTTCTCTCTCCCTTTTTGTCTCTATTTCTCTACCCCCTCTCTTCTAATCCTGTCCTTCCTTCCTACTTTGTTTTCTTAATCTTTTCTGCCCTCTCCCTTCCATTTGCCCTCTTCCATTCCCACATCTCACTCTTTTCTCTCCCTTCTTCATCTACCCCATCTGTCTTCCACTTGGTCTCTCTTTCTCTCTCTTCCATTCCTCTCTCTCTCCTTTTTGTCTCTACTTCTCTCCCCCTTTTCTTCCTACTCTTTCTCTTTATCTCTTTCCCCATGTTCTCTCTCTCTCTCTCTCTCTCTCTCTCTCTCTCTCTCTCTTCTTCCCTTTGGTCTCTTTCTCTGTCCTCTCTCTTCTCCCACATGCACACACACTCTCTCTCTCTCTCTCTCTCTCTGTTCCCTCGTGTTCTGTCGCTCCTCTCTCCTTCCTTTCTCTGTCTCCCTCCACTTTTTCCGTACTTCCTACTCTTTCTCTTTTTCCCCATGTTTTTGGTCTCCATTCTTTTTCCATTTCCTTCTTTCTTTTCATCCCACACACACGTTATCTCTGTCTCTCTCTCTCTCTCTCTCTTCCCTCGTGTTCTGTCACTACTCTCTCTGTCTCCCTCCACTTTTACCGTACTTCCTACTCTTTTTCCCCATGTTTTTCATCTCCATTCTTTTTCCATTTCCCTCTTTCTTTTCATCCCACACACACGTTATCTCTCTCCCTCCTGTTTTCTCTGTGTCTCTGTGTTGCAGGAGTTCTCCTTCTCACAGGTATGGAGCAGTAACCAGCAGCCTCTGCACTGTGCCTTCTCTCTGGAGCGCTTCAACGTTGGCACCACGCAGCTCTCCTGCAAGATCAGCGTGCGCCAGGTCAAAGGTCACGAGCAGATCCTGCAGGTCTACACCTGTGTGGAGGAGGTCAGTCCTTGCTTCGTGGATGACCTGCTCAGAAAATCTTTCACGTTACGTGATCGTTACGAGTCACGACACTTGCGTATCTTCAGTTCAGCAGAGCTCACCACATGTTTGCCTTATGATGTTTTTCCAGAAAGAGAAGGAGACGCTCCCATTTTTTATGCAGACCGACTGCACGGTCACCTCCCAGACGGGCGCCAAAGCCTTCAAAATCCCTCCATCCATTCGGCAGCGCATCTGCGCCACCTTCGACACTGCCAACGCCAAGGGCAAGGACTGGCAGCTCCTCGCCCAGAAACTCCACATTCAGAGGTAAAGGTCTTACACAAACACGTCGTCTTTTTCAGCTCACATTATTCTGAGCGTCACGTTACAGTATTTATTTATTTATTTCTTAAGAAACCACTGCATATCTCCACTTTGGCTTCACTTCTTCCACTTAACGCTGACGCACGCTGTGCTGTTCTGATACGACATGAAACTCTTTAAATAATCATGCTGTTATGGCATATACGCTATACATTATGCATGGTCTGCAATATTTAGTAACTTATGCATGCTAAGCATATCATTTCCCAAGAAGGGAAGCATCTGATGATTTAGGTCCAGGCTCCGTCGTTGTTCAGCTTTATTAAGGAACGTTATTATTTCATGAACGCTAAGGGCTTTTCAGATAATTTACTACTCGGAGCAAATAACTGCTTATTGTTTGGTGTTTAAATGCACAAGCTTGTTGAAACACTGCCATCAAGTGGCCATAAATATGAGCACAGGATTAATGCAAAACCCTAAACCGGCTTTTAATATTTGATAACTAATGATCATTTACTTTAGAAATAAATCTAAAGCAGCGTGTTTGGCGTTTGTTGTAAATGGCTCGGCGCTGGTTTTCCCTCTTACTGTCTTATCAGAGCCAGACGTCCGAACAGCAGAGCGATAAATGGCTCAGCAGCGGAAAGATGAAGGGAATAAGGGCACAGGAGAGGAGGAGAAGCCACATACAGCAACATTTTATACAACTTACATACAATTAATACTAAATCATAAACATATACAGTCGTATTCTAACAGTGTTGTTCGTTAGGCGATTCTGATTGGTCTGAAGGTGGTGATTAATTTTCAATAACAGCAGCTCTGACATTAGTTTCAGCTGTAACTTAACTGAAAAATTTCTTGTTCTAAGATGTTAGCGTTTCTCTAGAAACAACTCTCTCACAGGGGCTTGTATAGCGGACACGCCACACATAAGGCTGGTAAATAAATTTTAAAAAGCATTATTTAACAAATAAAACAGAATTGGTGATGTGAAGTTTTCGTTTATGTAGGGAGTCTCCAGTATATCAGCACTTTGGACAAAGTCTCCAGGACTTTGCTGTTAAATTCAAAGTTGTAATCGTTGACAATTCAGGGTCGTGTAAGAGGAATAAAACACATCATGGATTAATTTATGAGCACAGCTCACCAAGCGTTTTATTCCTTACTTAGCAGTGTAAAGTGTTACTATTAGTTTAAATGTGATTATTATTATTATTATTATTACGAGAATATAAACAAATAAATCCACATGCTGTAATTATTATTATTATTATTATTATTATTATAATCCAAAACAATAGCCCTATGTAGATTTCTGGTTGTCCAGTGTCTACATTCAGACAATCACATCTCTTGTCATTTTGTCCCCTTCCTCAGGAACCTGTCATACTTCGCTAAGCAGCGCAGCCCGTCCGGGGTCATCCTCAGCCTGTGGGAGGCTCGGCACCAGGCCTCCGGAGACCTGGACTCGTTGGCCAGCGCCCTCGAGGAGATCAGCAAGATCCACTCGAAAAGCTCGGCCCAGAGCCCGAGCGGGACGCAGCCGGACTACAATCAGTGACGGACACGAACTCGATCCGTCTGTAAACACATGACGTGAGTGCTAACGTCCGGCTCCAGGGAAAGAGAAAGACGTGAACACGAGGGGTGCATAACGACGGAGTAAAAGGGCGCACTGCTTTAAAAAAAAGAAAGAAAAAAAAAGAAGAGGAGAGCACTTGAAGAAAGTTCTGCCTCAGCTGTACCGTCACTATGAGGGTCAGCTCGGGTCATAAACCTTCTTAACCATTTCCTTTTTTCTTTTAAGCTTCGTCACTGGTTCACAGGCAGCATGGACCTTTAACGCTTCAGTGTGCTACTACTTACTTACTTTCCGTGGTTTGGTTGCACTATAAAGCATTGTAGAGGTCAAATATGTGGCGCGTTTCAGAAGACGCGACGTGGTTTCCCCTTTGTGAGTGAGGATATGTTTTTCCGCACACTGTGTACTGCGACGTTTCGTGTTGCCGGTAGGGAGCCATTGTAAAAGCAGCAACTGGGACGCAGATGAATAAAAATATGTGCTTTTCTGTTTAATGTTGTTTTTAAGATGTGTAAGTGGAGGTTGGGGGGGAGGGGGAGCATAAGCATGGATCTCGGGTTGAACACCAACACAACAGCTCCAGTGTGTTTCTCTTAGATAACAGCAGCAGTTACTGCGGTCGTTTCTGCACGGAGGACGTTGCTCTGGCCAGACAGTTACAGTTAGATCATTAACATGAGCCCAAAATCAGCTTTTAAAAAAAGCCTCAATCTGACACGCACCTCATTTCCTGCAACCGATACCGAGGTAGAAGATGTTATTAAGCCTCTTACAGTATGGCGACAGTTTAGAGAGAGAATTGAGGCGAACAGCCGCTTTTAGAACAGGATTAACATTTTGTTTAACGTCCACCATGTTGATGCTGTTGCTTGTTTTTTTTTCTTTTCTTTTTATTTATCTGACATGTTTTCATGAAGAGTTTCATGTATAAAGTAAATTATGTATATTTTTCTCGTTTTTGGCGACAGAAACAGAATGGAAAGAATCTACAAGCAACTGATTAATATCTGTCAGTTTCTGTTCGTCTCCATAGTGATCAACATCCTAAAGATGACGACGCAGAATGAAGAAAGGAATTACATGAACGTTCAGGAAACTGCCCTTTTAATGCCAGAGTTTCCCATCAAATGTAAAATTGATGATTTTCCTGAAATAAACTAAATTATTCTGGTCTCCTCTTCAGCTCAGCTCTCCTGATGGAAATCCAGCCACATGACAATAAATATATGCATAATTGCAGGATTTTTTTCCACACGATTTTAATGTATTGATAAACAGTTTATCCAATAAAGTTAAACAAAGATTTTCTGGTTTTATTCAATAATTCTAAACACAGCACACAATTTATGCCATGAAAACACACAAACACCCATTTCCCAGAATCCTCAGCCAATCAACAAACTACACGAACTCTCGCATATAACGAACTAAGTTCGTGTCCCCCGAACTAACCCTAACCTGTCTTTAATGACAATGAGTTGGAGTCTTCCAAAAACACATCACTGAGCCATGCGCTCCTCTTCCCCCCAGAGACAAACAATAAGTAATTAAGTCCACAGTCAAGTTAACAAAATGTGTTAATGCCATAAAACAAAGGCTTAATG
>JAOTRR010000030.1:17037814-17066094 GCA_028570945.1 Gogo arcuatus
ATTTATGCAGAAATATAGAAAATTCTAAAGGGTTCACAAACCTTCAAGCACCACTGTACGTATATGTTTCATGAGACATCTGACTGCCTTTAATAAACAAACGCACATATAGCTGCGAGTCAAACAAACGGCTCACCATTCACACTGACAGACAGCTTGGATGTTGAAACGAGGTTTCTGTGGAAGCATTTTGGTTAAACTATACTGCAAGAGTAAAGAACAATGGGGGCAACCGACTCTGTGTGTCTTAATGTTTACATCAAATGAGACATCATTATGCACCGCCATCTGGTGGCTGAAAGAATCACAGCATCATCCAAGCTTCATATTCAGTAAGAAATCATATTTGTATTAATGAGAATTTTCCCACTTTTTCTCCATACCAGGAAAATGGAAAGCAATGGAGCCTTGTTCCTTTAAATGGTAAGTTCATGTCCTTCATATATTAAATGCTTCAGCTCTGGGTCATTCCTGTACACTGTATGACCTCTTGTGTGGGTTTTTTTTTTTTTTTCCCCCTTTTTTTTTTCCCCCAGGAGATGACTCTCTGAGGAAAAGCTTTGACCTGTTCGGAGAGATAGACGTTAACTACCACAACCGATTCTTCAGGCTTCTCAGCCTGAGCGACAACGCCATAAGGACTGCCGAGATGACCTATTCTTCACCCGAGGACAGGGTGTACGAGCTGCTGAAGATCTGGATGGAGAAAGAAGGCATGAAGGCAAATTTTAACAGCCTCATCGGGGCCCTTCTTAGTCTGAACCAGAGGCTGTCTGCAGAAAACATCGTCACAAGAGCCATCAATAGTGGCTACTTCAGATCTGAAGAAGCCTGAAAACAAGCACAAGATTTACTGCAGTGCTTGTGGAAAACTGTGAAAATTGAACTTGAGTGTTATTTATTATTTTTGAATGTATATTTTTGCCTTATTGTATATGCATTTTGTAAAGTTGTATGTTTTTATTTTTTGGCCTTTAAATGATGTATGAAGTATTGATTGGTTGATATTTTATATTCATCCAATCCATTTGCTACTTTTTTTTGTTACGTAATATTAAATGTCCTATTTGCTAAACGTGTTTTGTATCTTTTTATAAAACAAGCAGGATGAAAATTGATTATATTGTGGTGGAAAACAACAAAACCCTAAGATATAATAATTGGTGTTCAGTTTTCCTTCACTTATTAGTCCTCACATAGACGACACACACAAAAACATACCTGTAACTGAGGATTAGTTCACTTTTTTAAATGCAATATACCTATTTGACATTTTATCTATAATTATTATTTATTTATTTTTTTAAAACTGAGGTATTATAGCTTGCCATACCGCCTTTGACCGCAAGAGGGCAGTGTTGTATAAAGCGGCATTGTTTCGAACTAAACCTTTCAGTTCTGTAGTGAATCACCAAGCGATTAATGGGGCGAGACCCCAAGGTGAACCTGTACTGTTAGAACTAGAAAGGAACCTTTTACAGACGTTTGTGAAGAAATGACAAGGTGTATGTGAGAACATGATGACGTACACTATATATATCCAAAAGTATGTGGACACCTGTCCATCACAGCCATATGTGCTTGTTGAACATCCCATTCCAGATTTATTCCCCTTTTCCTGTTATGATAACCTCCACTCTTCTGGGAAGCCTTCCCATTAGATTTTGAGGCGTGGCTGTGGAGATTTGTGTCCATTCAGCTACACGAGCATTAGTGAGAGCAGACACTGAGGAGGTCTGGGGTGCAGTCGGTGTTCCAGTTCGTTCCAAAGGTGTTCAGTGAGATTGAGTTCAGTCAGGGCTCTGTGCAGGACACTCGAGATCTTCCACTCCAACCTTAACACACCGTGTCTTCATGGAGCTCGCTTTGTGCACAGGGGCAGGAGCAGGATTGGGCCTCTTAGTCCCAGAGAAGGGAAATTGTAATGCAAGAGCATACAGAGACATTCTGTACAATTGTGTGCTTCCACATCGTCATGCTGGAACAGGTTTGGGCCTCTTAGTTCCAGAGAAGGGAAATCGTAATGCTACAGCATACGGAGACATTTGACACAATTATAAACTCAACGGTTTGGGGGAAGAACCACATATGAGTGCGATGGTCAGGTGACCACACTGTATATCCTGGGAACTGTACAGAGGTTCTTTCCTCTAGTTCTTTCCTCGGGTTAGAGTAGAGAAGTATGAAAGGGATTTCCCAAATAGAAGAAAAAAGTCTGCTTCAAATCACATGCTGATTTTAGTTACTTCATTTAGTGGTAAATGAATGTCCTTCAGACGGTTGGTTAGTTTGGTTATGTGTACTTTTTTTTGTAATAGATGTGTTGTGCTATATTTTATACTTGCCATCAAAAAATTGCTCATTGATATTAATTTTAATTCAATTCCATTTAAATATATAATCAAACTAAATATGTATAATGTTTTTCACGTACCCTACTAATTAACATACATTTATGAACAATACTAAAGCTGTAACTGAATTTATTTTCATAAACTATCTCTACGACTTGTACTGTATATGCTAGTAAAGCCACTGCATTACCCATGATGCATTGCGGCGAGGAAAAGCGGAAGTAAACAATGGGAGCTCCGCTAAGCTAGAGAAGTCCAACGGTGTGTTATAAACTGTCTTAAAGATTTTGAGGCAGTAAAAAAACAAAAGCAAAAACAAAACAAAACAAAAAAACATAAAAATGTCTCTTTTTTTTTTTATCTATTAAGTTTAATTACTAACGCAGTTTGTTTACAGAGAAAAACCGAGCGCGCGAGCAGTGAAACGGTTACCGTGGAAACAGCACGAAGTTGTTTTCGGTCTGAAAATATGTCAGAGACTGTGGCTGAATAAATCTGACCAAATGTTCTTTTCTTGCTTTAAAAGAAAATCTGAAAAAAGCATTAATGACGACGACCATGATGATGATGATGATGATGATAAAATGCTATATGAGTGTATAGGTATATAGTATATACTCAAAAAGAGATTACACTGAAAATGTATTATTATTATTTTATTTTTATGTTGTGGGGGAGGGGCTTTGTGCACCTGGGTAACACTCCGGAAAGGAGGAAAGAAGAACTGAAATCATTTAAATAACGAAAGATCACGCTGTTTATTTTTGGGTGATGTCACCAAAAACAGGAAACTTTCAGACTTTCAGATCCAGAGCACACATTACACTGGCACAGTGTGTTTCTGACATTTCATACTAACTTCTCGAAGCTTTAAACCCATTTGCTGAGGTAAGTCCATTTAAGGTGAGAACTATGCAAATGTGGAGCCCAGCGTGGATGAATTCTGGATTCTGATTGGTCAGGAGGGGTTGATTCATTATCTAGAACAGCAGCTCTGATAATTACTTGTATGGCTCCACATAACTGAAACCTACATTTTAAAACATGAAAGGAGGTGTGTTGATAAGGAGATTTCTTTAACATTGGAGGAAGGAGTCTCCAGTGTCAGCGTGCTGTAACAGTAAGTTTTCAGTCAGTTGCGTTTTCTTGGTAAGATGTGTGTTTAACTCCAAGTGGTGAAACAAAGCTCTGTATTTTGTACCCTGTAACCTCAGAGGGTTCCTCAGAGGTTCTGGCTTTTTAAAAGGTTCTACTTCAAAGCCTTTCTGAAAGGGTTAGAAATGGGACATTTCCCCACGGGACATACCGAGGGACTGTTTACATTACTCAATGACTTTTTTTTTATTGAGCAATGAGAAACCTCCACGCTGAAACTGAAACATGTTAAATGTTTATACTGAAATATTTGTGATGTGATTAGCAATTCTGGTGCTAAATGGTTGTTCTGAAGAACTTTTGTTTTTGGCTGCTCAGTTGACACAGAGGGACACTGCTAGCACAGGTACAATGGAAAATCATGGAGGGGAAAAAATATTAAAATCTCATAATAGTCATGTTTTGGCTGTTCCTCCTAAAAACAAAAGTTGAAGCTGAGCTGTTTGAGCAAAATGTGGAGATGAGAGAGCAGGACAGACTGAAGCTCTGCTGCATTGCTCTCTTTAGACAGACATGGAAGATGATTAAGATTACTACGCAAGTCATTGATACAGTCTCTGACATGTTTAATGTGACTTTGTGATGTTTTTTTCCCCTCACTTCCTCTAGTTTATTGTTATTATTTTTTAACATGCCCACCATTTTCTCAGGTGATTCCAGTGATGAAGGGGACTGTATCCTTTTACGCAGCCTACCTGCTGTGTTTGGTGCTCAGTGTGGTGTGTGTGGTGCTGGTCATCCACTGGAATGCCACCTACCGCGGTGGCTTCTCCTGGGACGGGAAAAGCACGCAGTTCAACTGGCATCCCGTGTTCATGGTGATTGGCCTGGTGGTGCTGTATGGAAACGGTGAGGGACAAAAAGTGTTTGTTGCTATGGGAAGAGGATGAAGGGTGTGTATTAGTGAGTGGGCGAATAAGCAGAAAGCATGTGTGTGTGAGTCATTTGTGGATTGCGGCATATGACTGATTTTGTTTACCATGGACATGCATAATAATCTGGAGCTCATAACACCAAAATGTAAGCCTGTCAATGATTTGCTTGGTCAACTGATCAAATATATAATCTTTATTATCTCAGCCGCTGTGGTGTATCGTGTCCCGCTGACCTGGACTCAGGACAAACTGCCATGGAAGATTCTCCATGCTTGCCTCCTCCTCCTCGCACTGATTTTCACCATCGTGGGCTTGTGTGCCGTGTTCGACTACCACAACGCCAATAAAACACCGAACCTTTACTCGCTGCACAGCTGGGTGGGAATCCTCACCAGCGCCTTGTTCGCCGCTCAGGTGCAGAAAACAATCATTATTCTGGTTCTTTAGAGAGGACGATATTAAATGCTATCCTCTGTGTACATTAAGTAACCGTAACCATGGAAACCATAACATTTTTAGAAAGAAACAATCTTTCCAGGTTTAGACTTCAACAGTGCTGTGATGATTCATAAATAAGACTGGTTTTTATAATACTCTCCTGTTCTGTGTGTGTAGTGGGTTGCTGGATTCGGAGCGTTCCTGCTCCCATGCTCCCCCGTGCCTCTGAGAGTGTTCGTCAAACCCACTCACGTGTGGATGGGAGCCATTCTCCTGGTCCTCAGTGTCATGTCCTGCATCTCAGGCATCAACGAGAAGCTGTTTTTTGCACTGTAAGTGACAGACATGTCTTTAAATCAGCCAATAACTTTGTGTGCAAAGTGAGTTGAAATCTCAGGACTTGGTGAATAAACGTTTTAAATGATGTGTAGAGAGGGCCTACACGTTGCTACCTACACATTTGGCTTGTTGGTCCAGTGTGACTGGCTTCCTCCTGCTCACATGGCCAGTCACTGGGTTTGTCTTATTGTTCAAATGGGGAAGACCGGCGCTGTCGGATTCACCGCAACAGAAATGTGTATTTCCCCAAGTCCACCCCCTTTATTTCTTTGTAAACGATGAAAAGGAAGTAGTGAGGGGAAAAAAAAATCAAACCCATGCGTAGGACTGTTGAAGATTAAGGTCTTTGCTCTTTACTTTAATATGTAAGTGCTTACTCCAAGTCTGAAACCAGATACAGAATTACAAAGTGATGAGAACCAATTAGAAGAATTTAATGTAATTTCCAACAAATGTAATATTGTACTTTCAAGGAATGTTGTACTGATAAAAGCTTTAGGACAGTTGAAATTTACAAGCACAAGTGTTCACCGTTTTTAGAATACTGTAATTCGTCAGCTTCCTCTTTTTTTCTTCTCCTCTTCCTTTTATCTGTAACGGGGAACCTCGTACACGGAAAGATGTCACGATCCGCACAACCCCTTTCAACACCGCTTGCTCCGAGTTACTCATAAATGCTGCCATAACACATTTATGCGTATATGCAACTGAATTCGTGAGCTTAATTTTTCCCCCTCAGTCAAATGAGAACCGAATCCTCCTGACAAATTTATTCATATTTTTAAAAGCAAAATCCTGGAAAATATTGGGTGAGATAAACACCCCTGTTTTGAATATTGGTTGGGATGTGTCCCACCCGTCCCCTACATGAGTATCACCTTTAAATGGATTTTTCTGCTTATTGTACCTTTAAGTGCTTTGCTTTGATTTTGTTTTAAGGCAACAGTTTGGCTGAAACTGACATTTAATAATGACCTGTAATACTGTGTTCATACAGTATATATGTTCAGTATGTATAGTCATGTTTTGGCTGTTCCTCCTAAAAACAAAAGTTGAAGCTGAGCTGTTTGAGCAAAATGTTCATCAAATAGCAGAATAACATTTTTTTATATTCAAAAAAGTAATATAAACCAAACTATATGATCATCTGAATTATTAGCATCGCTTATAGCATATGAGCATATTCCATCTTCAGACTGTCAGATTATACGATGATCCTCGAACCTGCGATTAAAGAAAATCACTACGTTCTCAATCAGCATGATAAGGGCTTGTGCATAAGTGGGGGGAAAAAAGTAAGGATATTTTTGTCCATTAGCATGTTTCATTATGTTTCGATGTTGCCACTCCTGTATTTGTAGCTGCGCTGTGAATTTCTCATCCTTTCCTGTCCTGTTCTATTGGTGGCTTTTAGACGATTGTCATAGCAGCGCTAATAAAACATGTCTCACAATGCCTGAACTTTGTTGTCAGCTAATCAGCCACCAGTGAGCATGTCGTCTCAGCTCCTGTCCAAAGGAGTGTGATTTTTGTCTGACAGCAAAATGGCATGAATATCGTACAGTGTGACCCCGGATAAAGCCACACCTCCTGATGATACTGGTGCACAGTGACACCAAGGAAGAAAATGATTCAGCTTCATGACTGTTTTTGTCCATTTTTCATAGATAAGTGTGTCATTCAGTGTGCTAAAAAACTCGATACAAGTGCATGATTTAGACATGCAGTTTGTACAATGTTAAACTGGTGGACAAAAACCAGACACCAAACATACCATGGCTGACTGACCCCATTTAGAAGTTTCATTTTCGACCAAACTGTATTGGTGAGTGCTGTTTACACAAAGAACAAAACCTTTAGAGTAGAAACAAAGCAAATCTTGTTCATCTCAGTATGAAACTGCCCCAACACCAAATCTGCTCTGCTATTGGTCTGTTCCCTTAGAAAAAAGGGAACCAATGAGACGCTGCCGTACAACCAGCTGCCACCGGAGGCGGTACTCGGAAATTCACTTGGCGTCGTCATTGTGGCTTTGGCACTGGTTGTCCTGAAAATCCTGTCCAATCAGACTTGGCAACGTCCTGAGCCAAGGAACGAGGAGGCGGGCTACAGGGTGAGTAGTAGTGTGCGTGCGTGCGTGCGGGGGGATCAGTTCTTATGTATATAACATATATATTCTTCTCATTTTGCTACTTTAAAGCAGAACTGTTGTTTTACTCACATAACACGTGCATTAGGATTTGACGTCCATGAAATTTGGCCTTAATTCAGGCAACATCAGAGATCTTAATGTTTAACATTTATGGCATATGATGAGCCATACAGATGCATCAAACTATACTGACAAACAATAGCTAATATTATATCTATATAAAACCAGTATTACAGTTTACATTCTTGTTAGTTGCGTGCACACACACACACGTGTGTATATATATATAAATTACAGATGTTCATGTTGCTTTTTTTTCCCCTTTTCTCTTCTTTCCAGCAACTGCCAGGGGACAACAGCTGAAGTCTCAAAGCCTTTCACTTAGCTTTCTTGGTGCTGCTTGCTTCAGATTACAGTCTGGATCCGTTTAAATGGACAGATACAGGGGTTTATCTGCTAGGAGCATTGCTTTAAGCAGTCTTTTCACTTCTAATTACACCAGTTGTTTGTGTTTGGACATTTCATTGCCATTTTGTAAGTGTTCAGTGCATTATTAAAAGTGGGCTAGTATGATGATGATGATGATGATGATAAATAAATATTCAGAATTATGTGCTACATTTTATGATATATGTGAAGTGAAAATGTAAATGTGATTAGTTCTGTGAATAAATAAAAGCAATAAAATATACAATTTAAAATGAATGAAATATGTATTATGGATCATTCTAACTGTATGACCCACCTTCTTGTCTGTCTTTGTTCTTCAATCCGGTTCAAACCGGTTTGGGAAAGGGGGGGGGTGGAAAAAACACAAGTGAGGCAAGGTCCATTATAGGACGGAGCACGAACACGTTCGTGTTCAAAGTTAACCAATAGGAAAAGAGGGAAACATTTCATCCAATCAGAGCGCCCTTGTTGTAAATTAGCATACGCGCTGTATATAAACTCATTTGCTGCGTGCGAGTTGTGTGTTAACCCTCTTTCTTGCTCGTTTGTGTTTATTATTATTATTATTATTGTTATTATTATTTTCTGATTGCGATGCCGGAACCTGCAAAATCGGCTCCTAAGAAAGGCTCGAAGAAAGCCGTGACCAAGGCGACAGCTAAAGGCGGTAAAAAGCGCAAGAAGTCGCGCAAGGAGAGCTATGGCATCTATGTGTACAAAGTGCTGAAACAGGTCCACCCGGACACGGGCATTTCCTCCAAAGCCATGAGCATCATGAACTCTTTCGTGAACGACATTTTCGAGCGGATCGCCGGCGAGTCATCGCGTCTCGCGCACTACAACAAGCGCGCCACCATCACGTCTCGCGAGATTCAGACCGCCGTGCGCCTGCTGCTTCCGGGGGAACTCGCCAAGCACGCCGTGTCCGAGGGCACCAAGGCTGTGACCAAGTACACCAGCTCTAAGTGAACACACACACTCTGTGTCTCTCTCTCCCTGTCACAGACACACATGGGAAAAACATAGAAACAACGGCTCTTTTAAGAGCCTTCCAGGTCCTAATAAAGGAGCTGCTTTTCGTGCTTTATTATCAACTGATGGGGAGACAGTCATCATCATTATTGTCATTATATCTGTTTACTGGGCGCGAGAGTGAACTGTTAATATAAAACAATGCACTGTTTTTATGTGTAATAAAATCGAAAATAAATAACAAGAATAATAAGCAGAAATGATGAAACTAGGGGGAAATAAACAGAACGAATTCCTCTTTGTTCAGTTTTGGCCCCGCGCCAAACACACAGCGTGCTGCTTTCGACTAGGTCCGCGTCTGAGGTATTATACCTCCTCGCTTACACACTGCCCTGCATTTCTCTGAACACTGCGCAAACTGAGGAAGAAGAAGAAAGAGAACGACACACCGAGATGTCTGGCCGAGGAAAAGGCGGAAAGGGGCTTGGGAAAGGCGGCGCCAAGCGACACCGTAAAGTCCTGCGGGACAACATCCAGGGGATCACCAAACCCGCCATCAGGCGTCTGGCTCGCCGCGGAGGCGTGAAGCGGATCTCCGGTCTGATCTACGAGGAGACCCGCGGTGTGCTGAAGGTCTTCCTGGAGAACGTGATCCGCGACGCCGTCACCTACACCGAGCACGCCAAGCGCAAGACCGTCACCGCCATGGACGTGGTGTACGCGCTCAAGCGCCAGGGACGCACCCTGTACGGCTTCGGCGGCTGAACGCGCACTTCCGGACTTCAGACTCTGAACAAACAAAAACAAACCCAAAGGCTCTTTTAAGGGCCGCCCAGTTCCTCTCTCAGAGAGCAGAGTCCAAACTCGGCATCTGTACTTTTGCTGGAATTATTGTGAGACTTATTTCAGTACAATAAACATGTTTCTTATTCTAATTCAGTGATTTCTTTTTGTCTTGGGGTGAAAATATATGTTTATATAAGCTGTTATATAACTGTAATTCTTAGGTTTAATAAAAGTGTTATAAGGCAAAACAAGCATGTTTTATACATAGTGAGATATATAAGGTATATATAACTTAAATATGAGCAATTTGAAAATAATTAAAAAATTAACATGAACAAATTGTTTCATATATATAAGTGTGTGTGTGATTAATATAATTAAATGAATCATAACTTTTTTTTTGCACTACATCTGTATATTCTTGCACAATTGAGGGGGGGGGGGGGTGTTTGTGGGAAAACATTTCATTCTTCAGCTCTAATGACCATTACATAAATAATTCTATTGTAATTGTATTAATTATGCAAGGATCAGTTATAAATCTGCTAACTGCATTTTCAGCTTGCAAAGTCTGCTGTTTATTTTCATTCACATCATTTAATTAAGAATTAAGGAGGATTAAAATGGATTTACTTTTGTTTATTGTAAGTACATCAATCAAGCGTGCAAGTAGGATATAATCAGGTTTTTTATGGCCTGTAGTAGTTTGCTGGATTTTTCCTTTTTTTTTGAACTATACCTCCCTTTTTTTCTAGAACTGATGACCGCTAAAAGAATAACTACCTTATAATTATATTAAACATGCAAAAGTCGGTTATAAATCTGCTAATGGAGTTTCATTTGTGCATTTAAAGTCTATTATCTACTCTTCTTGTACATAATTTAATTGAGAAGTAATAAATCAGTACTGTTTTCACTGATCTGTCTGATAAAAAAAACATCATGACATCATGATGGTGACAACTAGAAACAACAATAATAACAATAACATAATAATAATTCCCTTAGACCTCTTTTCTTATTTGCCTGAATAGCCTGATAAGAAAAGGTAATTTTATCGGCGCCTAAGGCTGCTATAAACTGACCTTTCCTTTTGTGATAAGTATTTCAGATGTTTATGGGCTTTGTAGGCACATATGAAGGTCCCACTGCTAGTGTTGAGCTCATTAACACGCGTCATAGCAGGAACATACACGTTGTAGTCTACAAGCTGCAAAGACAGAAGGGTTTTGTTATCATCATCATCATCATCATCATCATCATCTCTGGGATAAAACTTACACTTTTACTGTTTACTCTCCATAAGGCTATCATGACACAGAATCTAAGATAATTAATTAGTGATTAAATTATAAGTCACTGATTTCATGTGCTGCTTTCAATTTGCTCCATAGACAATGTCCTCTGTAAGGACTCCTCTTGTTAGGGTAAATAACAGGTAGAGACAACTGATCAGAGACTAAACAATGGAGAAAAATGCCTCCAAACTCTTATTATTATTATTATTATTATTATTATTTCAATGATCATACAGATACAAAACCTTTAAGTGATGGACATATCAGATATGTTGATGTATCTAATTGAGTGAATCCAGGCTTTAGCCTATGTGACTCTATTAGCATTAACCTACTAAGTATCCTTGGTAATTCGTGTCTAAAGTCTCGTTAAACATTAATATTGAGTATTGTGTAAATTTAGTGGACTCTTAATTTAATATGAGCACAAAACACGACATTTTAATTCACAACTTTTCTCCTCAGAGTTAGCCTCCATACACACTATACTGCACATCCACACAGTGCTAATGCTAGCATTCCCATTTCTTATTTAAATCCCAATGACTGGGAATTTCTTCCCAATGAGACGATTTTACTCGCTTGCTTTTGTTTCTTTGATGAAATGTTTGTTCGAAATGAGACTTAATTAATGTTTGGTGAGATAAAGAAAGACTCCGTGAGATTAAGGGAGGTTGAAATGGCGACGGTGTGAAAGTGTGCTACCTCCACCGCCGAAAATCGCCTAAAATTACTCGGCGTTGAGAAAAGTCCGGGTAAAACGACCATGGGTGTGTGAATCAGAGTCTTTTCTGTGTGAATTGGCTATAAAAAGTGCATTTCGTCGCGATATTTGTTATATAAACTTTAAAAGAATAGAGGAAGTACGGTTTCCACCACTCAGTATCCCTGCAGATTTGGCTGCGTTTTTGCCATTTTAAACAAAATGGCCGGGCAAATCGAGCAAACCGAGGAACAGCCGTGCAAACCGGGAACTCAGTTATCGGTAAATACTTTTTACACCGCAATTTTTGGACCATTTGTTCGGAAATTACAGCGTTTCTCAAGGTAAGAAAACACATCTGAAGTCCACTCTGTACTGTTGGGAGCAGCCGCGCGCTCGGTTGAGTCTATAAGGTTCTCACCACCCGTTTATATGTCGCCCTCAGCTGTTCGACGTAAACATTGTCACTTCGTGCGTGTTTTTTTGAATCTCGTAAACGTTAACGTCAAACGTTTCGCCGAGTCCAATGGCAGAGACCGCGCCAGCTCCGGCAGCCTCCACGGCTAAAGCGCCGAAAAAGAAGTCCGGCTCAAAGGTGAAGAAATCCGGCCCGAGCGTGTCGGACCTTATTCTGAAAGCCGTGTCCGCTTCCAACGAGCGCAAAGGCGTGTCTCTGGCCGCGCTGAAGAAGGCGCTCGCGGGCGGCGGCTACGATGTCGAGAAGAACAACTCGCGGGTCAAGATCGCGCTCAAAGCGCTCGTGAAGAAGGGCTCGCTCGTGCAGACTAAAGGCACCGGAGCGTCCGGCTCGTTCAAAGTGAGCAAAGGCGGCACGGTGAAGAAGCCTGTCAAAAAGCCTGAGGTTAAAGCCAAGAAGCCTGCGCCGAAAAAACCGGCGGCTAAAGCGGCCAAGCCGAAAAAGGCACCAGCCAAGAAGCCGGCTGCTAAAAAGGCGCCCAAGAAAGTAAAGAAACCTGCAGCAGCCCCGGCCAAAAAGGCCACAAAGAGCCCGAAGAAGGCGAAGAAACCCGCGGCGAAGAAAGTGACAAAGAGCCCGAGTAAGAAAGTCAAAGCTGCGAAGCCGAAAGCAGCCAAACCCAAAGCGGCCAAGGCGAAGAAAGGGGCTGCTAAGAAGAAGTAAGAAGAAGCGTATCGTACTTTCAACTCCAAAACAACGGCAGCGTAACGCTATAATCTGAAAGAACCACGGAGTTGTCACAGAAAGGGTTAAATTTTGGACTGAGCATGCGCAGAACTGATTCGAATACTCCGGACTACAAGAGGAGTGATGACTATGTGCTTACAGACCTGTAGAGGAACACCAGCGAGATCAACAACAGCAACACGAAGCGGCACACTGAACATTAGCCATGTTTCCATCCGAGGTTTTCCGCAGGAGAAACACTTTCATTCACACGCAAAACATGGTTTGTGGGTATATCTTTATGTGTATCTTTCCCCGAATATTTTCTTTTCATTTGTATTGATGCAAAATGTTTGTTAACCTGAAACTAAATTAGTTAAAACTTTCTTGTCTGCTCCATCCGCACTTCCGGTAGAGAAAGTAGTGTTTTTGGTTGTTTAATTTTTAAACGGAAGTGACGTTCCGTTCACCTAAACAGTAATGGAATATTTGAATGGAAATGTCGCTATTGATTTAGTGGACTCTGAAAACACAACATACTCTCACTACCTCTACACATCACGCACAAATCCGATTAAGGCTTCGTGCAGCTTTCCAGTCCCTCCTCCAGCCGCTTAGACCACAGAGCTGAAGAAGAAGAAACAAGTCCTTACACTAAAACTCCAACTGTACATAACATTTAATGTTTTACTTTTTCCATATCTGTACTTAACCTTGTTTTTTTTTTTAAGTTTGTGCCCATGTCAGTCCCATTTTTCTCTCTGTACATACACACTGATTGAAACTTCTTGTAAATACCAAGAACAAAGATGTTAATTTATTTATTTGTGTAACAATAACAGCTTTTCTGTAATTGTGGTATAACATGTCTCTTTTTTCATTTAAACTTTTAAGCATTTATGTATATATTTAAAAAAAAAACCTTTCAATACAAATAAAACAAGTTTAAAATCCAGTGTTCTTTGTTTGTGTAGTTACCACAATATTACACTTTACTGTAGTGATTTTTAAGTATTTTTTTTAATTAAAGGTGGAGCATCTATCACAGTCATATCTATAACTAGCTAAGCTATAAGTTGTTTATGTTAAACGTTTCTTCAAATGTTTAATGTGTTGTGTTGTATTCGAACCCCACAGGCCAGTCATCGCAGTACAGTATTTGATGACTTTCAGAGAGCAGACACGCTGATGTACAAGTAAATGTCTCAAATACAGTAATAAGACATTATGGTAAAAGTAGTTTCTGCAGCATCTCGTCACGGAATATAGCGTGTTATTAGTAAACGTATGGTTGTAATCAGGATCAAAAGTTTAGTCTACATAAAGTGCCCTGAGTCCAGTTTCATTTTATTTTACATTAAATATTTGAGTTTATACAGCATTTATGCAGAGTGACTGAACACTCGTCCCAGAAAACAAACATTATTCCTGCATCCTGCACAAGGTTTCACTGGGATAATTTAGTATCAAGTATTGTCTGTTTCAATATCACATATCAATACGTTTAAGATGTTTGTTTTTATGTAAAGAAGCAGTCAACAATAGCAAGATAAATACTGTACATGCTATCATAGTGAGCTGTTTCTTGTAACCAGAATACACCTCATAATTGATGAAATCAAACACCTCAATGTTGTTCTTGGACAAGTGACTGGAGGTAAGTAACTAACTAATTACTTATTCATTACAAAATCTAAATGTAAAAAAGTACCAGAATCTCCTTTCAGTAAGGATATTTCTTGTGTTCATTACAAAACTACATGCAGGTTGTTCTACTGTAATAACGTACCACGGTGCCTGATTGGTCAGAAGCTGGCAGTCGGGTCGGCTATAATTCAAACCACAGGAACTTACTGCTTGTCTGAACAGTTAAAAAGTATCGTGCTTTATTTAATAAAGAAGACATTGTTACTATTGGCAGACTACTCTGTTATAAGATGAATAAATCACTTAAGGTCATGCTGTTATCCACTGCGTTCATAATCCACTTCATCACATACTGACTATTTTCCTATAACAGCACACGCCCGTGTGATTTCTTCCATCCTTAATTCATGTTGATATCAATTTACATCAAGTCAAACAAAATGCCCACGGTGTCTTTCAAACCAAGGCAACGAAAATGTCTTTCACTTGTTGCATGTTGTCATTACATAAATCTCAATACAATAGATGTGGGAGATGATTTATTCTTCTTCATGTTACTGATCACTAGAGTAAACTGGTATCTGAAGCAAAATCAAACATCCAAACTAGCACCTCGTGGTGTTATACAGGAGCTCTTGTCCCCCTCTTGTGGTGGTCCATTGCAGGTTTCCAAAGAATCTTAGGAATTCGATGCAAAAGTCACAAGTAAAAACAAAATAAAAGCCTTGCTAGATTTGACTTCATGTGGCATGATGGTACGAGACGTTCCTCCATGGAGGTTCTTCGGTTTTTAGCACATGAGGTGCTAGGTAAAGAAAATGAGAAGGAATATTTGGCATTCTCTTCATCAGGTTCTAGGGTTGCAATATAAATGTTTGAGTTTCCCAAAAGCATCGTGAAGTTAAGTTAACTGGGAGCGAGAGTGTTCAGTGTGATGCTCACTCACCCATTTAACAATGATCTTTGTGCTGCGATGCTTTGAGGAAACTTGGCCCAGAACAAGAAGGTGTCAGTTTAAAGCAACCACAGACTACCTTATGTTTTTAAACCCAATGTAATCTCTTTACAGATATTTTGCATCACCTATAGAGCTCCCAGGTAGTGAGATTAGCCCATATTTTCAGGAAAACCTCATAGACACAAATGCAAAGTTTTACACTGTCCAACCTGTTTAACAAAAATCGCACTTCGTAAAAGAATTATTTGGCCGTCAGTTGAGATCGTTGCTAGAATTTTGTTGTTCTGTTGCTTTTTTGTGCTCCAACACACCAAACCCTCTTAATCAATCATCCGGCAATGCCTGAACTGTGTGAGAATAGGAAAAACATCAAAATTTCCAGGGTTGGGAACTGTAGCCACATCCATCCAAAGATTTTATGCATATACAGTGGCATGCAAAAATATTCACCCCTGATGATGTATAATGTTAAATGTTACAAGCTGTACCTGAAATGGATGTAATTGGGATTATACTTCATTGAGTATATGAATATATGTGTCTATCCCACTTTATGCTCCTTTGATAGACCAAGGAGCTATCAAAGTCTGGGACAAATAAATTGGAGTTTGGTTATAAAAATATTCCAAATTTTGAACATCCCACAATGCAAAATTAATTCCCAAACATGGAAAGAAAACTGCAACTCTGCCTAGAGAAGCCCATCTGGCAAAAGTCAGTGAGGGCATTAGTCAGAGAAGCAAGCAAGAACTATTCACAGGACAACCATAACCACAGGAGACCAAAAACTGGCAAGGAGCCTCTTGGGAATGAAAAGAGTCGGCTCTTGGTGGTGGTGAGCTGAGATGATTACTCTTTCTCACCACAGTTTTAAAAACCCCTGTTTCTAAAAATAACCAGATACTTGATTTCATGAAATGCCTCTGCAGCATCAGCTCATTAACCCGTTCACGCATAGATTATTTAGAAATGGTTTTTATTATCCAGAATCAGGGCCGTAGCCAGGATCAAAAATGTTATTGTGGTCAACTGTGGTCAAGATTCTTCAAGTTTCCGGAAGTTATTTACGAATCAGGGCTCCCGAGACTCAGATATTACGTCTAAGAAAGACAGAAGTTACAACCTACCGATCCTCGATTACAGTTTAAGGTTCGTTAAATGTGTAACTCATTTATCCTCACAACCATAGATATGGTGGATTAATCAAACTTTGGTATGAAATGTACAACGTAATTAGACAAATTTAATGTTAAAAAACTCAACAGTATTGACAAACAGCAAAGATCTTCCAACATTCATCTTGAAGCTAAAGTACACGCAGGTACATTTCCACCAATGAGTTGAATGTAGGACACTGTTATGAGTATTTCATGTTTTTTTTTTTAAACAAATTGGGCTGAAATTTTTTAAAAGAATTAAATGAAATATTTCGAATTTGAGGTAAGAACGTCTATCTGTATGAAAGGATCATGCGTTAGGTAGCCTGTGCTAGCTGCTCGGCAAAACAAAATGGCCGCAGAGGTACAAACGTGTTGCATTGTGGGTGGGTCAGTGAAAACAACTCAAGCGTGTCTCCCTCTTCTGTTTTTTTTTTTTTTTTTTTCAAAGAGCTCATTTTGGGGTTTCAGAGCAACAGTGCAAGCATAAGTGATTTTATATTTGTAATTAATTTCTCTAAAAAACAGATATAAGTGTAGAGACAATGCATGAAAGGGTTAAATGACCTCATCTAAGACATAATAATAATAATAATAATGATGATGATGATGATGATGATGACTTTCAGGTGGCTGTTATTGGCACGTGATTATCCACGCGGTGGCAGCACGCGCTCGTGTATACCAACTGCTTTAGTGCGCGTGCCTCCGATGAGGTTCTTGTACACAGGTTCCTAACCCCTGACCCGCACGTGTCTCTCATTTAGCGCAAGCACGTGCGCACCGGCCAGTCGCACGCGCACCGTCTAAACTTTTCCTGCAGCATGGATTTTCTTTGCTGGCACTTCACTGTGCACGTTTTCCACGTTTAGTGAAATTTCTGAGACCGAGGCTACCCACAGAGCATCCCAGCGGGATACTAGTGCAGTACAACGAGGCGTGACTCTGTGGGGTTGCCAGATTGAGCTGAAACCCCATCATGATCTCCTCACATCACATCCTTTTGTACTGTATAAAACCCAGATTTTGAGGTGGTTTTTAGATGAGATATAATTCAGTACCAGGTTTAGATAGCTTACTAAATTCAGCCTTTAATAACTGTAATCTGTACTCGTTAATACGCATTATTAAATAAGGAGGAGTCAAACATGACGGCTGGTGTGAAGAAGCAGCGTTACTGTTACTACCTCAAAGTTGATTCTTTTCTTACAACAGCATGTTATTTCTCTTATACCACAGCATTTTGCCAACTATTTCATTTTTTAAAAAATGATTAATAAACAATATGTCATACTTTATATAGATTTAAAGTTGCATTTAATGTTATGGAACATCCGAACATCCTCGAAGCAAACTCATTTCTGTTGTCACTTACGTTATAGCAGTTTACGTTATAGTTCCCTCACCAGCCTCCCTTTGTTCCCTTTTCTCTCTTGAAGTAAAAAAAATGAACCATTCCGCAATCATGGCATTATCCATCCAAAATTATGGTGTGAATGTAAAATATCCATCAGTGGGTGAATATCCATGTCATTACACTGTACAGTATTTGACATGATTTTGCTGTCGCAGATAAAAACTGTACATCATAAAAGAATTCCTGATGTCAAGGTTCTTGTAAAAGCGTGAGTCTGAATTTCTGCTAGGATGCTCGTCTAAAAGCCACCAATCGCAAGACAGGATAGGATGACGCCAAACTCATGGGTCAGCTACAAATACGGTAGTCATGATGGCAACGTTGACAGGAAACGGTATCCTTATGACTTCAAGTTCACTATGATGAATGTTTTTGTTCAACACGAGCCTGTTTTTAGTACCGCACTGATTGCAGAACCTAGTACTTTTGTTTATTCGCAGAGTATCATCGTCGTATAATAATCTGACACAAAGAACCAAGCCAAGGTTGGTTTTTTTGGGGGGGGAGGGGGTCATCTTGTACGGTGTCACTCATACAGCTTTACACACTTCCGAGTCATGAAGGCAAATCCAGGAGGGAACGCTTAAGGAGAACTGAAACAAGGCCCAAAAGAAGGTATAACATTTGCTTCAATCTGGCAACCTCAGTATTCAAGCCGGACTGCAGACAAAAGTTGAGGGAGTTTTTGGGAAGCAGATGAGAGGAGACTGAAGCCACATCGGACACAAAAGGGTAAGTTCAACAAAGTGATTTGATTCAGTTCAACATTTATTTACAAATGACTTTTATCACTCAGTCTTTGTTTTGTTGCTTTGATAGAATAACATGTTTAATACAAAAGTGCATGGAGTAAAAGTTGTTAAACTACATTTTTAAAAAAAGGATGAAGTATCAGGATTGAAAGATCTGGTCGGAAAATGTCATATTCTGATTATATTGTGATGCTACAATATGTCTTTCGATATGGTAAAGAAAACTGGTGGAAGAAATGTCAACATTATTTTGACCCTTTGATTGCCATCATTGAGTTTGTTGTTTTGTTATACAGTAATTATTTATTTCCATATTGCATCTTTCTGTTTGTAAAGAGTGACAGATATGCACTCCTGTTATCTTATAGGACCTTTTTGGAAGGAGTCTCCAGTGTCAGTGCTATGTACCAGTCAGAAATAAAGCTGTTCTTTAAAGGTTGCCACCATGGGAAAGTCTAAAGATGTGGTTTACACTTGTTTTTATCGCATTCAAGAGAAAAATGAAGGAACGACTGTTTACAGCCGCTATAGCGTAAGTGAGAACAGAAACTAACTTGTTTAGCGGCTGCTTCAAAACATTAGCTGTAAATGAAGACTTTCGCATGGTGGAAAACGTATTGACTGTTAGAAAGCGCTGACCATGGAAACTCCTTCCATAAATATGAAATAAACGTCTCCTTACAGAAAACGTCATGTCAATTGAAAACCATTACACATTTGTCTTTGTTAAATAAGAGCATGTTTCTTAGTGTGTTTATTAGCCATAGTTTGTGTGAATGAGCTGTTACTATAGAAGCAGCACCGTATTATGTGTTATTGAAAGCATTAATATGTGCTGTGCTGGGATCTGCTGTCACTTTTCTATTAGAAAAAAGTAAACCCATGATCGAAGACGCATAAGCCACTATTGTTAGTCCTTGTATGACCCCTGACCTCTGTGGTGGCTAGGGGCAAACGGGGGCAAACTGTGCAAATGAGACCGGCATATATAGACAGAGTGTGAAATGTAACAGCTCCTGTGTTGCGTAAATCCTAAATGACATTTAGGATTGAGTTGGAAATGCAAGGGTAGGATAGGATAGGATAGGAAAGCCTTTGAGACACATAAAATGTATGAACTTTGCTATAAATTAAAGGAATGTTTCACCCAGATTGCTAACATTGCTAAGCTACTGTAGTTGGGTGAGGAAGTATTATACCAATGTATTATGCTAACTGTTTTTTTTTTTTCACTGTTCCTTACAAGGATTATATATTCTTTTTTTTAAAAATTCTCAGAATTACCACTCATCTCTTTTCCAGCTGTTTTTGCTTCGCTAATGAGACATTCAGAAATGTTTTTAAATTCTGTGCAATGATGTGCCAAGTAGTATCTGTGTAATCCACCCACATAACAAGGGATGTAATGGCTCAGCGCGAGCATCACCTCATACATCAGTTTTTTAAAAAAAAATTTTTTTGCAAACACATCAGGAATTGAAAACATACCACATATGCACTAACAGCAGAAACCTGCGCTACAGGCCATGGTATGGTTTCTGGTTTCCTTTTCCAACCATGTTGTAACGTGTACATTTTTAAAACCTTGTGTAATAACTGCCACGCTGTGCTCCGCCTGAGCAAAGCCCTACGGTGTAGAGATGGAAAGTGTGAGTAATTCTTCAGGGGCTTTTGAGCTTTGAGTCTGCCACATCTACATTTGAGCTGCGTGAAGCTCCTGGCTGTTGACAATGTTTGATGACACTTTTCGAGATGTAATGTGTAGTTACTTCATGGATGCATCAAAGCAGCTCTGACATAATGTGGGTATGATTTTTTGGGGGGCGGGGGAAGGAGTCTGTTTTTGTGGAAATTTTCAGGGGAACACCAAAAAGGAAAGTAATCAGATTTCTCCTCTTTTTTGACATTGTACTAAAGGGCTATGGAGTTTTAAAAAAAGGACATTCTTGACATTCCTTTTTGTGTTTTTCTTGCTATTCAAAACTTTGGCATTTCAATTTTAGTAGACTTTTATCTAAAGTAACTTTCCTTTCCAAAGTGAATCAGACAGAATCTAATCTGCTGCAGTTGACAGCTAACAATGTTGCTCATTGGAATTCTGACAGTCCTGCTTGATTACTATAAAGCAAAAAAAAAGTCTAAAAATAGCTTTTCTATTTTTTTAATTCTCAAATCGGATTGGTCAGAAGGTATTGATTCATTTTATATAAAAGCAGCTCTGACAGTAGTGCAGGTTTATATTAATTCCCTTCTTCTAATACATTATTGTTTCTATAGTAACAGCTCATATAGTAACACTGCACCTAATTTAGTAAATAGTAAACGAAGAATAAAGTAAAACGTGATGTGGTGAAGTTTCCTGTAACAAGATGTTATGGAAGGAGTCTCCAGTGTCAGTGGTAAATTTAACACCTCCCCCATTCCCCGCCCCCACAAGCAACAACAAGCAGAAAAAAAGTTACAACAAACGTTTATACTACTATACATTTCTAGCTACTATTTTCACAGATGTTCCACAACATTAAATGTATCTATAAACAGAAAAAAGTGTCCGTCTTTAATAAGTACAAATTGTATTTTTTATTGGTAAATTGCTGTGGTAACAGTAACTCCATTTTGTGTCAGGCCACAGCCCGTTGTCGATTGTTTTCCAGTAATAGCATGTCCTAAAGTACGTTATTCCTTATGTAATGAACAGCACACTTCCTCTTGGATCCTTGCTTGGTACAATTCCACTAATTTTTTGAACCTTTGTTAATTTTCAGACTTGTCAGAGACACACCACAATGCTGGCACCATGGTCTCTCCAGTGCCACCTGCCAGTGTTAGCATGCATATGGAGCCTGTGCCAAGCACAATACGAGTATCTGGCTTACCTTCATGGGTACCCCGAGCCCGAGCAGGATCACTACACCCTTCCGCAGATTCCTGCTGATGTGCCCAGGATCCAGTTACGCTTAGCTGGAGAGAAACGAAAGCACAACGAGGGACGTGTCGAGGTTTATTACGAAGGCCAGTGGGGGACTGTTTGCGATGATGATTTCAACCACCACGCCGCTCAAGTGGTGTGCAGAGAGCTTGGTTATTCCAAGGCAATCTCCTGGTCGCCTTCGGCCAAATACGGGAAAGGGGAAGGTACGCTGTCGTAGCTCATGACTAGAGGGCTAACAAAAGGTAGTGGGCACTAGTTTGATTTTGAACAATTAGAATTAATGTTGGTGTGATTGACGTTTGATATGACTTTAGCTATGCCCTTATTTCACACAGAAATGCCAAAATGAAAGCCAGTACCAGTTCCAGAATTCGTCTTCTAATTAGCCAATTTGATCTGGTATTGGTTATGTTATAAAGTTAACACACTCCATACATGCGAAGGAGTTCTGACTGATTTCCCCTGCTTTTCCAGGCCGCATCTGGTTTGATAACGTCCACTGCACAGGGAAGGAGAGCACCCTGGCGCAGTGCGAGTCTAACGGCATCGGTGTGTCCGACTGCAAGCACTCAGAAGATGTCGGAGTTGTCTGCAGTGACAAGAGGATCCCGGGATTCAGGTTCCTCAATCCAGTCACCAACAACATAGACGTAAGCACACTTTTTCTTTTAGTGCCTTGGTGGAGGCACGTTGTCCTTATGCAACAATTATGCTGCATTGCCAGGCTTGTAGGCTTCGCATTAGGAGAACTTTAGGAGACTGGATCAAGCCCATAACCGTTCAGTCACAGCCGAGTTCATTGACCACTGGGTTACCACCAAAGTCATGTGCAATACATTTTTGCTGTAAAGTATGCCTGTGCAAATTATCGACTTTCTTTGTTGACCAAAAGGCCTGATATTCAACAGCCCCCTGGAAAAAGGGCTTAACCAGTGTAGTGATATCTGACCTCTGCAATTAGTTCCAGTGACTGCAGTTCCTTTTTTGAAGAAAGAAGCCTTTTTTGGTCCAGGTTTGCTCATTAGTGGGAGCTGGATGATGTAATTGCTTTCTGACTAGTCTGGCATGTCAAGGTTTTAAGCTGTAATTCTGCTATTGAAGCTTTGTAAGAAGCACATTGTTGTTGTTGAACTGGAAATTGTTTGCAGGAGGAGCTAGCATTGGTTTTATCTTCTGCAGAACTTGCATGATTTCTTTGCAGAATGCAAATTGGTCCTTACTACCACCTGTGTATCATTACTGATTTATAAGAATTGGTCAAAAAGAAAGCAAAGAGTTATCCATTCAAATCAGTTAGAGAGAGAGAATGCAACATTGTTTGTTTGTTTGTTTGTTTTTACTCCAAAAGAGATAAGTACAAATGACAAGTGCAGAATGCACGCTTTCAGCTGTCTAGACATCTGGCCTTCAGACTTCATCTAGTCAGAGTCGCTTCAGCGGCCGCCAACTGAGCCAACGAGAAAAAAGAGTCATTTTTCCCCATCTGTCAATAAACCACACGTAACGGTGGTTAAGAGGCAGCAAGGTCAGCCATAACGACAGAAATGTTCACCACATGTAAGGAGGAACGGGATTAGCATTGTGTGGAATTACCGAGAGTTAATACTAGCATGTTCAGGAAGAGAGGATTCATGAGTGATACTATAATGCATTAATGTTACTTCGTTAAGTGTTTTATTACTCAAGAGTAGCTCTTTACAAGTCCTACAGAAATCATAACTGATGAATGTTCACTGCATGTTAGCATTATTTCTTAGCAGCGTTATTTATTACCTAAGGGCAGGATGGACATCGTGTCCCAGGGCGAATCCATCCATGTGCTGTAGAAATATTTCCCCATCCAGAGTTCGTGAGATTGTGTCCCAATCACTAATTCGGGCCCCGTGTTGTGTTCTGGCGTTTGTGTGAATCTGTTGCTACATTTCTTGCAGAGCTTGGCCGAGCTAGTCTGTGTTTGTATGGAGAAGGGCTTTGGGAAAATGTGCTTCCTTGCTGGCTAACTGCTAATGCACTGTGCTGCACACTTGCATAAATCCTTTGGTAAAGGTACAGCTTCAGAGTCATCGCTCAGATTAAAAAAAGTACAAGAACGAGTAACTAAAGAAAAAGAAGTATTAAGGTACTGATGGTAAACTAGTGCCGTTTTCACCAAGGAATAGAGGAAGAACATAAGCTAAGGCTAGCAGAAAACTAGCCAGCATGAAAATAAAGCTAATAGCTAGCTGTGATAAATATAAAGTGGACGTAGCAGCAGATGGCTTACAGTGATGGGTATTAGGTCTCATTCTTGCTTTAGATTTGTTATGAAATTTGGATTTAAAGCTAAAAAGTCACCATAGGACTTTGAGACACGTGATTTTTCTTTTGAAATGTAGGAAGTAAAGGTGAAAATAAACTTCAAGTAAAGTACAAATGCTTCTACACAGACTTTAGTAGAATAACAAAGTAATATAAGAGTAACCATGGCAATAGTGATACGTCAAGCTAGGTTTTTGTGGCTGGTGTGATTTATTGACTTTATCTAACTTCACCATGAAGCATGGACTATATCCACTGAAACCTTGTTAGACAATGCAACACGGATGTCATGCTGTATAGACTGAGTTTATACAATCTACCCACTTCCTTCTTGGCTCACTTTCGTTGTTTACCTCCGGTTTACACAGCCAGGAACTGAAAATACCAAATACATCGTAAAACTGTCAGCAAATTTTCTGCTTAAGATTGATCCCATTCTGGAAGAAACGCCTCACACCTAACAGAATTCATCAGCTTTATTATAGAGAACGTTTATTTAAAACAAATCCCCGGTTTTATACATGGCTCAGAGACAGCGTAATCCCAGAAGGAGAATCACTCCAGATCCTGTTGTTCTGTTCCAGACAATGACTCATATGTTCCCAGACTCCCCCTGCGTAACCCTGAGTCATATTTAATGAACCATTTCAGAGTAACTCAGATCAGTTTTTCACCTTTTAAATCACTCTGGGTGTGAGTGTGTGACTGAAACCGTCTGATCTTGGATCAGTGTAGTACTACACAGAGAGGAACTAGGAACTCACAGCTGTGTATTTGTCTGGCTTTGCACAGCAAAACTTCACAGAAGACATGAGGCCAAATTAGCTAACCTGGATTCAGGTTAAGTCAGTGGACTATATAGTGTGGTATAGTGGACTATATCACAGTGTCCTGTGTGCTTTTCCATCTTGGGTTCTGTGTCTGCTGAACATTTCTTATGGTAATTTGTTTGAAGTGATGCATGACCAGGAAATGAGGAGCACTTTAAAGGAACAATCCATCCTAAATGACTTGCTTTATACAGTAATTAAAATGTGGTCTTCACTGGTGTCCAAGATTTTGCTTGTAATGAAATGCCGACACTTCTTTCTTTGACATGTTGGTTATTTTCATTTTACCTTTGGCTAACTGCATCATATAGCTGCATCGCATTCTGGAATATTGAGTCCAGCATTTGCACCAATGTCCGTACTTCTTCTACGTTTGATTTCTCATTAATATGACTTTAAACACCACTGGAAAAAGAGGAGCGAGAAAGAAAACTCTTGCTCTTTTGTTTTTAGGAGCTAACAGCAAAACCTGACCTTTTAACATTTACATTCGAGATTGTAGAATTTGTTTTCCTCCAATTAGACACCATTGTAATAATAATAATAATAACAATGTCCAACTCATTAGAATAATGAAAATACAGCACAAACATAAATATTTCAATATAAACATTTGTTTCAGGGTGTGATTTTCCTTTAAAAACATTGTCCATTCATGTTTTAATCATAATGGATTGGTGGGGGAATGTAAACAGCAGACTCCAGAGTCTTTCTTTTAATCTTTCCAAGGTTAAAGGTCACGCTCATGCCCTTGGGCTTAGAGTCAATACATTGCAATGACATCCCTAATGGAGATTAACTGCCTGCAGGACATATGTCGTGTGTTCCTGAAGCACCATGACATCATTCTCGCTCTCTCTCTCTCATAAAATAAACCACATGTGCAACTTCCTGAGCTTGCCTTAATGAAGCCTTAAATACAACCTTCAAAATGTGAAACCACACGTGATTCCTGTTTTATTCTCTTGTAGCTCTTTTTGTACTTACACATTTACTTTCTACTCAGCCAAAACAATGCCATTTTTTCTCTTAATTTTAGCCTTACAAGGCGTACTATGTGCTTAGACACTGACATTGTTATATTGCTATTGGTTATATTTCCAGAATGACAATTTTGTTCTCCATTTTGTCCTAGTTGCCAGGCCTGAGTAATTGTGCCTGAAATAGCTCTTCTGAAACTGTCTATTAGCAGAAAGTGATAATGGTCAAATGAGTGTTTCTGGTGGTGCCAAAATTTATAGGAAAGTGCTTATTTTTCCAGATCGTGCGAGCCATTAGAACCAATAGAATGTTACCACCCATTTAAACAGCACTGTTGGTTTTCAGTAGACGGGGATCAGCTGCTCAGAGCGAGTCAGGCTGCTAGTGTTGTAAAAACATGTTAATGCTTGCATAACATCTGTAGGAAAATTTGAGAAGATCTTTGGCAACCGGAGACTTGAAGGACAAGTGCTCAAAGTTGTTGTTTTTTTTTGACATAGTTAGCCAGATGAGGTTCAAGGCCATTTTGCCTATTTCCAGTAGAGTCCTCTGAATCTCATAGAAATTCTAAGTATCGCTCATGAGTGTACTATTGGTACCATATGTTGGGAACCTACGGGCAGACTTTATTCAGAATTAGCACTCAATGATGATAGAGGCCATGTTTGCAACCACAGCATATTACTAAACACCATTGCTATGGTCACTCCAAGCAATGGAGTGCTGTATTCCTCAAGATGTGGTACAGCTCGTTCATTGCACAAGAGCATGTGAAACATGACTCATTCATTCAGCTGTCAAGAAACAACATTCAACATGCATTTCACTGTATCACACAGCTCAAAACAGTTCAGACATCCCAGATAAGATAAGCGGTCAAACAGTCCAACGTGTCATCTAGACCTTCTGCTTTCCTAAGGCTTTCAGCTAAAACATTTCAGTCAGCATTTTTTTTGTAAATTAACTTGATTGTCAAGTGTTAAATATCTTCACTCTAGAAACCTTAGAAGCTCCACTCTCAGAGAAAATGCTGCCCGAAGGGTCCTTTGAATGTTTCTTTGGATGGTTCTAGTTTTCTAAAGAGTTTCTACGTGGAAACTTTTCTGTAACAGAAACTCGCTATTGTACAGAAAACCTTTATGGGTTCTCCCAAATGGGCAAACTAAAAACATGAACCTACAAACCTACTTCTGGATTTTTACTTTTTTTACACAATATTACAATTATAGATTTGTAAAAAAAAAGATTTGCAGAAAGGTTAAGGCAAGGGGTGCAGTTAAGGAAAGGGCTAGAGTTTGTAATTCTTCCTCCAACTGGTGCTAGAAAAAGTGAACTTTTTAAATCCCTAGAACCTAGCAATAAGTCTAATGACCTTTTGAGCAGTCGTTAGTGACTGTTATGCACTTGACATGGCTCTCCAGCTCACTACTGTTTATAAGAGTTGAGAGAACAGGTTTGGTCACTCACCACCAGTGACTAAGTTGCGTGAGCCTATGTTCCCAATGACCAATAACTGATCACCCCATTGTTCCCAATGACCAATAACTGATCACCCCATTGTTCCCAATGACCAATCACTGTTCACCATTGTTCCCACTGACTAATCATTGATCATTGTTCCCAATGACCAATCACTGATCACGTTGTTCCCAATGACCAATCACTGATCACGTTGTTCCCAATGATCAGTCACTTATAACCATCGCTCCTAATGACCAATCACTTATAACCATTGCTCCCAGTGACAAACCACTGATCACCCCATTGTTCCCAATGACCAATCACCAATCACCATTGTTTGTCCCACCTGTGCACTTCTTTGTTCTTGATTTTAAACTCTGTTCTCTGTGATTTTTATAGAACTTAAAACAAGTTATTCAATCTGTAACCATTTCCTTCATGTCTATTTCCCGACTCCTGACTAACACTGCTTCATTTTTGTCTGCATTTTTGATAGAAATGATCGTATTTTATCAATACATAAATTGTTTTTTTTTGTGTTGTGACAAAAGATGAATTCTAATGATTAGAAATTTTATTGTATTATTTTCTAATCTAATACAACTCAAAGGATAAGCAAATCTGTCACTATCAGACTCTACAACACCTTCCCTTTGTGTTGCAGTAAGATGAGTACTGAGCTGAGTACTGAGTCTGGGCAAGTGTGGGTTTTTTCTGCACTGTGGACACTTCTGAATTTTTTTTTTGCACTCTCCTACACTTTTCAGCATAGTCTGAAGCTGCAAGAGGTATGCTTGTAATTCATTACACGGTAATTTGGAGATTCACTCATCACTTACGTCTCTTGTCACTTTTACTCTTTTCACTTGTCACTTTTGGATTCTACTCTGGTCACATTATAACTTTGGAACTTTTTTTTTTTTTAATCTTTTTACTTTATCTTGTCTTATGTTGATTTACATTATTATTATTCTCTCTCATAGATTTTCTTATGATATTGCTACAAGATCCACCCAATTCTTACAAACTTTGCTGGAGATCATGTTGCTTTTTAGGAATACACAGTATGAGAAGTGTAGAATGAGAACCAGACACCCTCTACACTTACAGTCTCTGTTTTTTTTTCCTGTCTGTCTGTCTGTCTGTCTGTCTGTCTGTCTGTCTCTCTCTCTCTCTCTCTC